>CANUEP010271905.1:0-11794 GCA_947857235.1 Jatropha podagrica
AACAATTTCACAAAAAAAAAAAAAAAAAAAAAAAAAAAAAGGTTTTAAAAAATTTTTTGGAAGTTAAGTTTTGGGGTAAAAAAAAAAATTTTAGAGAAAATTAAAATATTTTTTTTATTTTAATTTTAAATTTAATTTTTAAAAATATTTTATGTATGAATTATAATTATTTTTTTTAAACTAAACTGAACTGTGCAAAAAATTTTTATAAATGTTTTTTTTTTTTTTTTTTTTTTTTTTTTGTGAAATTGTTTCTTGAATGAGAGGCAAAATCATAAGTTGCAAATATTTTCCTTTTTTCAATGTCAAAAATATATATGCAATTGGAGGGATTAAGCCAGTCCAACACTAGAAAATTGACAGCCGAACTGAATTTCAACACGTGGCAAAGCCCCCCAAGAAATGTCCCATTCTTGCATTCAAGGCTTGTGTGATACTCCTGTCACCCTATCACTTGCTTTTGTGTTAATTGTATTGCGATTAACTGTCATAATAATAATGAGAGTTTTCCGTTACTTTACATCTTGATTCTTGGAAAGATTAAGTTTGTAATATGATGATTAAGATGATCTTAATTGTGCACATCAACTTGATTTGGACCCACTATTCGGTGGGACCTATTTTTAATCTCTCTTAGGTAACAAATCAAGAAAATATCAATATTTAGAATTTTATTTTATTTTATTTATATAACAATTATAAAAAGAATGAAATCGGAAACCAATATACCCTTAATATGCATTCGTAAAGTCAATAGTTAAAAACTTGAAATCAATATTGAGCCAATGGTACTAATAAAAAAAGAAATTATATAAAACATAACATTTATTATATTTTCTTAAACATTATAAAAAGGAGAAGATAATTTTTCTAGGACTTAAAAAAATTATAATACATTCTTTTCATTTCAAAAAAAATGATTTATTTATCTCAAATTGTGTATTATTTTTATTTTAAAAAAAATTAAAATTTTAATTTTTTTTAACTATTCGTTTCGTTCTAAAAAGATAATTCATTTTTTAATTTCACACAGATTAAAAAATAGCAATTATTATGCTTAAAAGATATTTTTATTCATATAATTTTTCTATTATATCCATCTTAAGTTAACACGTAAACAATTAATCAATTCGTGTAAAATGAAAATAAGGATGGAAACTTGAAACTCAATTAAATTAAAAAAAGGAAAATAAAAAAAAGTTAATGATGTGGATTGCATAGCTAAGGGTGAGGGGCCATTATGTGCCCTTAATTTCACATGGCTAGCTATACCTACCTCTTTCAATTTTTGTTGTTGCAATTTTGATCCATTCCTTCTCCAATAGTAATAGAGATAGAGAGATTTTTATTTTTTATTTTTTATTTCTTTTACTTATTTTGTTAAAGTGGTAGTGGGTCAAACATTTTCAAAATCATAGCCATCCAATTTGTATACATTTGTGCACCTTTTGTCTTTTAGTCAAGTCCTAAACTTTTTATACATGTAGTGGACCTTATTGTTCTTAATAAACGACAAACTATGAAATCAATCACTTCCAATCCTAAATACATCAATCAAACACTCAGGGTTTATTTTTTGGGAGCAAATCAAATAATAAAAGCATCCCTCCCTCCCAATTTCCTTTTTATTTTATTTTATTTATCATTGTGATTGAAATTTGAAATTTCATTGCAAAAGAATCCTTAATTAATTACTTGCTAATAGCATTTTGAGAAGTTCCCACCAAAATCATATGGAAGATGACCCAGAGATTGAGATAGAGAGAGAGAGAGAGAGAGAGAGAGCAATAACTTGTCAACTAAGAAGTATATAAATTTAGATATGGAAAACAGGAAAAGGTGATAGATAATAACTTGGGTAGCACAAAACCCTTGTCCAATTTAAGTTTAAGGATTTCAATACCAAACATAAAGAAAATTGGTAATCTTCCAATTCAAGAATAGCAAAAACTAGGAAAAACTTTAATTAATCTCTGATAGTATTCTGTAACCGAAAAAAGGATATACAAAGCTAATTAATAGAAAAAATTAAAAAAAAAAGATGAAAAAATTCTGTGGTAACCAAGAAAAAAAAAAAACCAAAGTTAAAGAAGAAGAAGAAGAAGGAAAGAAAGAACATAGAAATTAAATTGAAAAACGAAAAAAAAAAAAAGGTAAAGAAAAGAAAGAAATTAAATGCTTATTTAGAGCTTGAGTGATAAGTCGAGCTTTTGCAAATCATCTTGTTTAGTCTTCAAATGGCCACCACCGCCCCCACCAGCAATATCCCACCAGAATCCGGCGAGTCCCTCCTTTATCGGAGAAAACTTTTTTGAGGTTTCAAATCTTGCGGCTCCATTACTAGAAGCTGATCCAAAACCTGAATTTCCAATGTTAACATTTGCAACTACCGGCTGCTGATCAATAGGTTGTCTAGACCATCCATTTTGCCCATAAAAAGCTGGTTTATGAATCAAAGAATGAACTTGAATTCCAAGTGATCTATTGAAGGAGCCATGCAAAGGAAGTGAAGCCATGCTTGAGTAGCGATATGAGTTTGCACTGCTGCCATTAATGAATGATCTTTGCCCTCTTTTTGCTAATGTTCTTTCTCTCTTGTGTGCATTTTGGTGACCGCCAAGTGCTTGCGAGCTATAAAATTTTCTTTGACAGTAGTTGCATGAAAATACTCTATGCTGTTGCTGTTGATCGTCACTTTCATTATTATTACTACTGTCCAAGAATGATTTTTGAGATGAACCCATTTCAAAAGAATCAATAAGATTGAGTTCTTGCTTTGAGTCTTTGCTACAAAGGCTTAGATCCAATACAAGATGATCTTCATGATCTTGCTGCTGCTTCTGTTTTATTTCTTCTTCTTCTTGACCTTTTGCTTCTTTTTGGCTCTCCGTGGAGGGCATTTGGGATGAGGCATTATTAGAAACTGAAGTTTCAGAATCTGATTTTGGAGGCTCCATTTTGAGATTTGTGGATGAATTGTATTATATTATTATGAAGAGAGAATTTTCTTGGGTTTAATAGGAAGAAGAGGAAGGTAAAATGTTAATTAATTGATATGGCAATAAATGCTAGTGCTCTTTCTATGGAAAGAATATATATACTACTGTTTTACAGTTACAAGGTCTTAATATAGTAGGACTTGGAGAATAAGACTTTTCACACACAAAGAGAGAGAGAGAGAGAGAGAAATTTATTTATATACTCAATTTTGAAGTTTTCTTCTGCCTTTTCCTTGTCTTTATATCCTTGTCTTTTTTACATTTCTAGGGTTTGTGTTAATCTTATACAAAACTTTTTTGAATTGACATGTTCATGAGAGGAAATATGACTTGGGTATATATATAATTACTATCTACTTTGTCTTTCTTTTTACTACAGTGCTAGTAGAATGGACTCATCCTTTCTGGAGGATTTGCAAAATCTTTGCATAAATACTTCTGTCCTTATCTTGAATATACTACATATTTAGCCTATTTTATCATCTCATATGAACCTTTACTTGCCCAAATTGCCCCTAGCTAGAACTTTTTTTATTCATTGAGAGGCAAGATGAAAACACTTGTCATTTTCTTGGACTCACTAAATTGATGAAACACTTGTGAATGAGAGGACTCAAATTCGAGACCTCTTACTCCTCGCATAAGTGAGAAGATCAACAGAAACACTCCTCGTTGGTGCCCCTAGTTAATCATATATTTTTCTTTTAAAACATGATTATGTATAAAAAAAGAAAAAAGAACCTTTGAAAGAAATATTAAGAGGATGTTGATTGAAATGTTAATGATGATTTAGGAGAAATGGTTGGTCATCAAGCTTGTTGACACTTTTAATGGTTATACTCATTAATTATGTTGACTTGTGGATTGCAAATCACAGAATCTTTATTTAGTCAAGTGATTGAGCAATACATTCTTATGCACGCATTCATTCATTTCGGTGACATGCATTGTCATTTTCATCATTCATTAATTAATTAATTAACCACAAATCAATTCTTTTTATCATCTTAATTATTTTTCTACACTAATCCCCAAATTCATGTTCTCTTTTCTTTTACTTTCTTAAATTAAGAAAGAGTTCCATTTAAATGAATTTCATAAATTTTTGTGAAATTGTTCTAAATATAATTTTGTGGAATTCAATTGAATTACTTATTTTAAATTATAGCATATTAAACATGGCAAATTCATTTGCAAATGAATTCTATAACCATAATTCATTTCTTCCAAACGATATCATAGTCTAAAATTTACTATTAATTATCATGATTTAGATAATCCGTATAGATGAAAAATGACAAGAATGATAATGATGGAATATAAATATTTATTATGGACTTAACAGTAATTTATATTTTAAGATAAATTAATATTATTTGGATAGAATCAAAATATGATTAGGAGATATTATTCCTATCCCTTCACAAAAATATATTTTATAAAAATTTCAACTACACCTCTAATCAAGGTCCTTCTATTTCTATATAAAGAGGATCAAACTCTCTATACAAGAACGCAATATCTATGCAATAGACAATATGATAATTACTATTTATTATTCTTACCGACTAAGAATCCTTTTTTTTTTTTTTTTCCAAGTGTATAGGTAGAAATACTTGTTCCAATAATAACCTTTAATAAGTAATTAATTTGAGCATTTAAAAAAACATAAAAAATAAAAAGTAAAAAGCTATTGATGAAAACACTAATATGTGCTTTCTATTTCAAGCACCAATACACTAACTGAAATTGATATTATAACTCTTAGCAGGCTTATAAATATGGTCTGAGGTTCCCATTTCACATATATAATTACTTCCTTAGGTTTATATGTACAATAAAGTTTATATTGCTTCAATTATCCATTTAAATGAGCAGTTGAGAGTAATTAATTCAATAACTAAAATTGTTATTATTAATATTTTTAATATATTCTAATTAAGTTTTGAATCTTGATCTTGCAGATAATTTTACATGGAAATGCAAGATATTAAAGATTTAAATAAATATTTTAAATAAAGAAAAAAAAAAAAGAAACGAAGAACTCTATCAATATCCACTAGAAATAGATACATATTTAAAATTATTAGCATAGTGATATATTTTGAAATTTCACCATCAAACCAAAATAGTCTTTCTTTCTTGAAATTTCAATTTTCTTATGAGACTCCAATTATCAAAAATAATACTCTACCAAGCACTATTGTTTATATATAGTTTATTGATTTAGGCGACATATTACATATTTATATTATATAGTTGAATATGTCATTATAAATGTTAGGTAAGATTCCACATTTTTCTTTAAAAATAAAAAAAGAAGGTTCAGTTGACAATACAGATTGAATATGCGGAAAAAGCTATCGAGTCCAATTCCTATCAAACGCACGCACATACAAAAAGGGGCGAAGAGTTTTAACTGTGACTAAACCGCAAACCGAATTAAGTGATCAATCCGAATACTGGTAGTTTAAAAAAATAATAATAATAAGGGGATATATATAAATGATAATTTTATTTTTCATCTATTTTAATATATATTCCCTCACCTTTTTTTACCCTACATTAGTATTTACTTAGGAAATAATTCTTTGACATGTTGATGGTTACCTGAGAAGTAGCTTTTTAGTTAAGAGATTGTTATTTGTTGATGAGAAAGGAACTTGAGAAGTTAAGTTAGACCAAACACTTTTAATTTATTAATTCAACATGCTTAATTTCACTCTTTCATACAATATTATTACTACATGCATCAATAAAAGATTTCTCTCCTAAACTTTCAAAAATTTTCAATTTCCACCCTTAAAAAAATATTTTTTTTATCAGAACTAATTATGATGAAATGGATTTTTTTTTTCTTTTTAAAAAAGTGATATTCTATCAACATTTATCCATTTTCAACTGGTGTAAAACTATAGTGCTTTTAAGTGAATTATTCAATAATTGGGTATTTATTTTTATTCTCAATGATTTTAAAAAAATATCCAAAAGTAATAGCAATTAATTAAATATTTTTAGATAATTACAATTACAAGAAAACTAAGTTATGGAAAGTATGAATTATCAAGTAATTACCATTGAAAGTCGTTAGTCATTAAGTTTAAAGTGACAGTGTTGAGTCAACCAGGTGGTGGTTTGGTTGGTCTTTCTCACTTATGTAAAGTGGGAGATTTTTTGAGTTTGACTCTTCTCAACTATAGTTATTTTCACCAGTTTGATGAGTTAAGGATAATGACCAACTAGAAGTAAATCTGAATTTTAAATTGTAATTGTGACTCTTAGTACTAAATATAGAAAACTTATAATTATAATTAATTAATTTCTTTTCAAAATGTAAAAATTTTAATGTAGAATAATAAAATCAAAAACCAAAAACAGTTCTATCCTCTATAAAACGTGTGGGACTAAGTCATTAATGTATAAGACAAGAAATTTAAAATAAATATAAACTTTTTTCTTAATAGTATTTATAAATGAATATATAAGACTAAATGATTAATTAATTGCAATTAAATTTGTTTGGACATATAGAATATGAAATTTATAGATTTAATAAAGTTTATAAAATATACATTTTATGAAATTCAATTATTGGACTATAAAATAAACTCCACGTGTTCAGAAGGTATTTTTTTAAATATAATTAAATGATTTAAATTATATTATTAATAAAAAATAATAGAATCTCTATTTAAATTATATTAATAAAAGGTATTTTTCACTTTTTTTTTTAAATAACACTGGAACTAAAGCCGTGATAAAATTTATCAATTTTATGGATTGTGATTTTTTTTTTTCAACTAAACAAATAAAATGTATAAATTTTATTTCTCAAATTCTATCGATTCAAACAAAACCTATGGATTTTGAGGATCTGGTTATCTAGAACTAGGATGTATCTTCAAATGGCATTACTTCAATATTATAATGTTTAGACTAATTGAAATATATATATAAATTCTAGAAAATCATTTTCGTTTGGAAAATTGTGATGAGCACCAGAAGGAAAAGAACAATTAAAGAAAAATTTATAATATTTAATTGAATGATTTTATATTTGGTAACAATATCATGATGATCAAGATAATGGCAACTTCACTGACACATTTCATAGTTGATGTTTCCTCATTGTTGGTATCTCTAATCATTTCCTAAATAGTTAAAGAAAAAGATTATATAACTCAGTAACTCGTTGTGTTAGTTTATGTAGAGTCGATAGAGTTCAAAAACATATATATATAACACCGAAATGTTGATAATGACTTCGGATATCATATAATAATTTGTAATCAATCTTCAAATATCTGATATGTGAATATTACGCAACATTAATTAGCTTTCCAATGCTAATTATACTTATAGATACTCATTATAACACGAAGCAAGCTGTTGTTTTTTTCTCCCAAGTCTCTTTTCATGTACATGAAAAGTGCATATGATGCTTTCTTTTTTCCTTTTGAGCCTACAATTGTTGAATGGTGTTTAAAATACCAACGTTGGACTCTTGAACTTGGTAAGTAGAGCTTAAAGTTTCATTTGATGGAACTCATTTCATTTCTTGTATTGGAAGAAGATGAAATTTCTAAAAATAGTACTAAAGAGAGAACTATTGTTTAGCAGTTAGGCTAAAGCTTAAGAATCAACCAACCCCTCTTTGAAACAGTGGATTTTTTTTCTCTTTTGTTTATTTACTTATATGTTAAACTTTTTTTAAAAGATAAAACTTTAGGATTTGAATAAGCAGCATATCCAAAAATATAAAAATATTTATTGAATAGTTTTAGCTATTTTTGAACTTAATAAAAGATTCGAATTCAATTCAAAAAATTTTAATCTCTTATGCTAAAAGCTGAACTAAATCGAATCAATTTGATTTTAGTCAATTTATTGGGTTTTAATGAACTTTAATCGGCCTTAATCAATGTATAGATAGAACTTAAAAAAAAAGAAAGTATATTATATTTTCTCTAGGAAATTAATTTCTCTTCTTTCATAAAAACAAAACAAAAGAGTGTGCAAACGGAGAAATTTTAGGCTTTAATTCCTTTCTACTTCTCTTTTCTCCAACCAAAGAAAAGGAAGGATGTTCAAGTGTTAGGCTCACCAACCTTGTCTAGTTTTGAGCCCACAAAGTAGAAGTCACTTGTCATTCCAATACTCCAATAGGGATAAATAGAAATCCCATCTTCTTTGTTTTTGTTGGGAAATAAAATAGAAAGATGAAGAAGTACAATCCCCATCTTCAAACACACCCTTCCCTTTCTCTCCCATGGATGGATTGGGACACACATTATATGGCAATTAGCCCAAATGGAAACCCCCATGTGCACAAAATGAGTCCTATGCTAGGACAACCCAATAGGACATTCCCACATGTCCATATAAGATATGGTTCTGTCGCTTTGTGGTGGAGAAATTGGTGGGACAATGACAAGTGGCAGACAAATAGATGGACAAGTCTGATGTGAGGGAGTCCCCTTAATGTGCCCCCCCATAGTGCTGTCCTATATATAAATATTTTTTTTAATAATTACTATTTGTATTGTAAGTGTAAATTGAAATGATCACTTGCCCTTTAGATGAGGTTGACATATGAATATTGAAGTGATTTTAGGTATTATGAGTTCAAGGCCTATAAATCATTAAGCCATTTGCAATACTATAAGCTATACGAATTTAAATGTTTAAAACAAAATTATCCAATATGTATTTATGTCCTCTGACTAATTGCATATATGCTGCAATGGATACCAAAATAATAAAAATTATTTTTAAAGAACTAAAAAACAAAAATTATTGAATATATAGAACTTTTATACGTCTAAGCAATCTATTAATACTTGTTAACCAAACGTCGGTGATTACGGTAAGTTGTTAAAAGCATAATTGAGAAGATAAATGTTGATTTGGATTTGATAATGGTTAAACAAACAAGAAAAGGAATTGATGGATGTAATAAGGGAAAGAACGGTATAATAAGAAATAGGTATGAGTGCTTTTGATTTCATTAACCTTGTCGATTGCAATTAAAAAACAAATATGATTCCTTAGGGTTGGGTTTGGCTTGCTTTGTCTAATCAAAATTGGACCCAAAGATCTCTTAGTAGATTTCTCTGTCTCTCTTATCTTATATATATATATATATATATATATATAATGTTTTGGAAGTAATTTGAAGAGAAAGTCATCAACTTTTCCATCACTATCAAACCCACATTTTAAATATCAAAGGCTATCAATGGCTACTTGAAGATGACAACTTCTCTCCCACTTCAATATTTCATATTCTCTTTCTCTTTTTGGTGGTGGAATCATAACTCATAAAAAGACACATGGAGTTGCTCAAAAGGCCAATAATTTGGGTTAACTTCTTCTTGATGTGGATTTTCAAATGACAAAATTTTGTTGGTGGCACCTCTCCAAATTTAACTATTGCGGAATTCACTTTTTTTTTTTTTTTTCCTTTTTTGGTTAAAGTTTTTATTGCTTGTGGTTATCTAATAGAACCTTTAGTAAACACAAAGCATTTTTAGTTTTAGCGGTGGTGTTTTCAAACATTTCCAATTTTTATTTTGAGGTTAATGGAGGGTCTCTTTGTCATTTAACCTTTTCTAAGCATGAAAAGAAATCATTTATATTAGTTTAACAGCAACAACAGAGAATTAGAATAGATCTTAGCTAATTTATAAAAGAAAAAAATAGAATGAATAGAATTTGGAATTTCCCATCTTCCTACGTGTAATAATAGTAGGCATTATCTCAGAACTCAAGTTACTCTATGATTGTTTTCAATCAGATTCCTTTCCTTACCTTAACCTAACATGGGACCAATCACTTTCTGTCCATGTTTCTATGTTTAAAATCCTACGAACATGTGATGGGTCACTTCACACAATTTGAAGAACGAATGTCTTATTTTATAGGAGTGCCATGCGTGAGGCTACTTTCAATTCGTGTGGTTGATCTTTAGAGTTCGATTGGTGCTTTCAATCACTATAAAAAGCTTCATACAGGAGCAGGACCCAGTTGACCCAACTCAACTAAAAACAGAAAATAGACTTGTTCCCATAAACTAAGTCCTAAAATGCAACTTAACGATCTGTAGGTTAATTAGCAAAAGAAATGGCATTTTTTTTTTTTTTTTGCCACATTTAATAATTGAAACAAATTTAGTGACCAAACCAATGACACAAATTTGAATCCTATACACTTCTCCTGAATAATAACAGACACTACAAATCACAAGCTTATTTTATAACCCTGGTTAATCCAAGGACATAAAAATTGTCCAAGAGCGATCGCAGTTGATGTCTCAGTTTTTAGCCTCATATTAACCTTGTCTAAACAAATTTTGTATTGACCTTTACAAGAAATATCATCACTGCTATGGAGACGAAAATACAATGTATTATCTGCTAGTGATGTCACCCCAGACTCACAAAAACCACAGCCTTCTTTAATCAAGCCAAGAGCATCAAAGAGTTGAGGACAAGGTTGTTTCTTTCACCCAGGCGCTTTCCAGGAACAACCAACATGGTATTCTTTACTTTGTCAGCCAATAAATAAAGATAAGAAAAGTGCAAACCGATGCAACCAGCGAAAGTATTATCGTATCCATTGACTTTTTCCTCTTTATTGCAGAGAGAATCTGGTTTACCTGGACCATTGTTTCAAAACAGTACATCAAGAAGTGCATCAAGTAACCCCATCTCTTTTGTTTAATAACTCAACTAAATCCCTTTCCATTACCATTTGTTTCTACTCCTTGATTTGGTATAAGTGAATTAAAATTACATGATTTATAAATGGTAGACTTTGATTTAGCTATGTTAAATTTCATAAATTTAGGTTGTACGAGTGAACATTTTCATTTATATCAAACATGAAAACATGAAATTATGAAAGAATTCCATAATTTTATGGAATTCATTTATACCAAACATGGCCTTAATTTGTGGGGGCAGTGTCAACCCTTACACACCAATCCTCAAGCATGATATCTGATCAACACTTCAGCAATGGAGAAACATTTAAAACATTTAGTACAGAAGCAAAGATAGTATACCGTTGGAAGGCGGCTGCTAACATTGCTGAGCTTTGAATTGATTCCACCGAAAGTTGAACGCTGAAGGACAAGCACACCAAGAGTTGCTTGAGCTTGTGAAATCACATTATCCATCTGCAGTAGAGAACACAAGAAATACTAAAGGTGCAATTTTGAAATACAAAGTAATTCAGATTTTGACTGTGCTTCATTTTCCTTTTTTTGGTTTTTTTATCAATCAAATCAGCAGCAATTTATCATGACATACATAAGTATAAATCATCTATATCATTACAGCTCAGAAATTAGACAGAATGGCCAGCATGTGTTATTGAGCAATAATTACTACAAGGAATTATCCCAAGAAAAATGATGGCTGGTAACCAGCTATAAGACGGGCATCACGTTCCAGACATAACAAAAGCATACAACAAAAAACATACAGATAATACAGTTCCATCATTATCTTTTTCTATACCAAAATGCTACATCGACACATGACACAATGTGGTGCAGAGACATAGCACACTGTTATGAACACTAAGCAATTGACACAGAAAATTTTCCCCCAAGAGCACCAAGTGGAATACGTGCTGTACAACAATCAACGAAGAACAAACGAGCCCCAACAAGAGAGCTGCACTAGGGACTTTAAATGAGAGTGAAAGCAACTATTTCAAAATCACCACAAAAAAAAAAAAAAAAAAAAAAAAAAAAAAAAAAAAAAAAAAAAAAAAAAAGAGGAAAAAAA
>CANUEP010272109.1:0-11133 GCA_947857235.1 Jatropha podagrica
TTTATATTTCTATATAAATACATATTGAGAGATTTATATATATATATATATATATATATATATATATATATATATATATATATATATATATATATATATATTTTGCTTTACACTCCGTTCTTAGGATTAGAAGCCATTTGAGTCCATCAATGAATGTGGATGTGGGATGCCTTCCTGTTCCATTTTCTAAAATCCATATAATTACTCCATGACTTGATACAGTGAAGCATAATAAAAACATTATAGATTTGATACAGTGTCACACAAGTCGCACAACTTCTATTTTAGATGTTTCATCATAATCTCTCCATTAAGCAAAAAGGCTCCCTATATCACCAAAATCACAACACAAACATTTTGAAGCAGGATAATCTTTATATTCTGAGATGAAGTGTTTAAGATGGAGAAACTTTGGCTTAGTAGCTAAATACAGGGTGACCCAACAATTTGATTTTCTCATGAATTCAGATTGGCATAGAGCTTTTGAATGTAAGAAGATTGCATGTCGAAATGATGATATATAAAAGAGAGAGAGAGAGAGAGAACCTCCAGTGCAATCACAGCATCAAACATCCTTCGCTCTTCAACTAACTTTTCTGTCCAAATATCATTTCAAATGCTCAAAACACAATTTAAATATTTCATCAACCATTGAACTTTAGAATTGAACTACATTCTATTTTTAAATCATAAACTTTAAATGAAAAGATCCTACTTATGAAGAATATGCAGAAAACAATTACAATTACCAATGGAACTTCCAAGCAAACATACGATATGGTAGTTGTAATGTAATATCAAAGCATGTGAGTAACATGATTTCAGATCGGGACTTTCAGAATGAAGGGAAAGTTCAGAGAATCAATAATTGCACTTGGCAGAGATGATTCAAAAGCAGTAGGTGTATTGGGTGGCGCAAGCTAGGTTAATCTCACCTAGGAATTAAATACTTAGAGGAGCAAAAGGAGAACATTGAATATCTTAGATAGATAACTAACTCTTATTTACAAGCAGATACCACCCTCGACTTGTATAGGTGGAGCAAATTAGCAAGACCAAAACAATGCCAATTATGAATAAATAAAAAATGAAATTGTTGGAATGCTTGACCTACAAGAGGTTAAAAAAATTCAATGTACCAGCTGTTGTGCAACAGTATTCAATGGTTGAAGTCACTGGATCCATATCCTGTGCAGATAGATAGAGTTCATAAGTATATAATCTAAATTTAAAAAGGATTTTGAACTTTCAAAATAAAAAATAAGCACTGTTTAAACACTAAAAGTATTTCAATCTAATAACATTTTATTTAAATGAGACTGTTTGAACAACACTGAAATGTAACAACACACTTGTTATTCAGGAATTATTGGCATTATACATGCCTTGTGATAAGAAAAATCATTTGTGACAACTCCTACCCAGACCCACAATGAAGGTGGGAAATAAAGAATAAAACTCAACTGGATAAAGGCATCTTTTCATTCTGTCATAAAAGATAAAACTATGAAGTCCTCTTTGAGGTCTAAGTATTAACTTCAAATGCATACATTCGCCTGAGGAGCCCAAAACTCAACTTTACACGGCCTTAACCTACCACTTCATGACAGCTGTCAAGTCTCAATTTTGGCACACCTTGTCCACATGCCTTCCCCACCCAAATCTGTATCCTATTCCGTAATACTATATAATCCCATACAAAATATACAATGGGCATGTTGTAAATGTCCTGTAAATATCATAGGAGCAAGTTCAGTGTTGCGATAGTCTTTCAACACATTACAACTTTTAGCTATTCTCTCCTCTTCTTTCCAAAAGCAAAACAAGGACATAGTAAGGGAGGTTCTAAAAGTGATTCTTATATAAGATACATAAAAGTCGAAAAATGAGAAAAAATAATTAGGGGGTACACACATAGGAGTAGGGGAAAAGACAACATTGAGGTCAATTTTGTACTACGAAAGAAACTTTTCTAGTAATATGTACGTTGAAAAAAGATAAAATGACCTAAAACAAATTAAACTGAAGTATCCTCAGAATATAGGAACAAATTAATTTTCAACTAGAGCACATGCACAGAGTAGTTTAAAATACGAAATGACCGTACAGCATGAAGGCGAGCAATCTTGATATTTTTCTCCACAGCATCAATGCCTGTTATAGTTGCACCCATTCGGGCTAAAGGCTGAAGAAGTAAAAGAAAGGATAAACACCAGAACAAACAAGCTCTTATAAGGGAAAAACATGTAGCCAGACTATATTGGTATATATTATCAATTGTAACAATGTATTGAATGCACCGAGAAGAGTATGCTCACGCCACCAATTCATATTAATGACAATGCAACAAACAATTCACCAGCCAAGATGCAGAGACATATTATGAGCAATTTTCAAACATTCTTGCAGAATTATCCACAAAATAACAATTGCAAACTAAAATTTACAAAAATATGAATATGCTATCAAAGAAACATCTATGATAAACAAAACAGCTAAGGGCAGATAAAATATATCGTCTATTTTGCATAATTACCAAGAAATTCTAGTAAATCCCAAAAATTTTCCACCAGACAATAGCCTTTTTGGCAGTAATTTTTCTTGTTTTACATCATGGAGGCCGAAATAGAAGCATGTCTAAGATGCTCATTACAAATCAAACACTTAAGCACAAATACAATATTACAATCAAACACTTAAACATCAATAGAAGAAGCTTTTTCTAAAACTTTCAAATATTAAATACCAAATATCAGGTGACTGATGAGTGCCTGTTTTGAAAAGGATCACGACGTAAATTTTGGGTTAGACATTAACAAATGTTTATCCCGCAACTGAAAAACTTCTGATGTGAAGCTAATAAAACATGACTGGTTGCACAAAAGACTGAGTAGGAATTGTATAATTGCCCAAGTAAGAAAGTGATATACCTCAGAAAGAATTCCACCTCCACAACCAACATCCACAATTTTTAGTCCTTCAAAAGGCCTAGCCACGTGGGGGTTCTTCCTGAAACAATTAAAACTATTAAGATGGATGAATGTGCAATAAAAAAAAATCCTTGCCATTATTATAATAATACCTGAATGAGACAAATATCATACTGATAAAAGTCTCAGAACATTCATATTTATATTCCAGACAATAAAGAAAAAGTAATTTTGCACTGCATGATCTCTTGGCTCTTGCTAATTTGCACTTTTTCCAAGGGCACCGTGTATAAGGTATAAACAATTAGAACTTGCTTGCCAAATAATTAGTAGACCTTGAACAGGAAAGCCTAAAAGCACTCAATATTCAGATCATGCAAGAAAAAATTAACATGAAGCAAAAAGAGAGTAAGAGCATATAAAAGCGATCTACCTGAAATGTCTACAAAGTGCAGAGCGGATAAAAGCAATTCGTGTTGGATTCATGGCATGCAAAGGTTTAAATGGCCCTTTTGAATCCCACCTGTTGATGATAATGTCACAAAACAAAGCCCATAAATTAACTAGTACATTTAATATTTGATACCAATCATATATAAACACCCTAAAATTGCTTTTAGTGATAGAAAGATCTCTTATTCCATAAAGCAGCCCCAAAATCCAAAAACAGTACGAGACAAGTTAAAGTTAACTAACCAGGTGTCAGCAATAGCTGAAAATTTAGCAAGCTCAAGGTCCTTCAATGATGACACTGGTTTGGGTTCCTTGTCAACATTCTTGCCATTGTCAAGAGGTGGGGGTGGTGCTTGAAGAGGAGTAGTTGAAATTGGTTGGTGATTGAAGAGTCTTCTTGAGACATGGAGGAGTCGGTTAGGGTTTCCTGCGAATTTAGGATCTCGAATTGCTCCAAGTTTCATCAACAGCTTTGAGGCCATGGCAATACTCTTCATTTGTGGAGCTAAAAAGTACCGATTGAAGCATATATATATAAATATATCAATGAAAAGTAAAAAATGAAAAATGAAGGAAAAAACTATTTGTCAATTTGGAAAATAATTTAAAATTAAAAAAAAAAAAAAATCCACCATTATGTTCTTAATAGAGAAGTCTGGTCATTCAAGACTGGGTACCTATATTACAATGTCATTTCATTTTTTATAAGGACTGACGCCTGACGCTATTATCCTTTGCAGACCTATTTGGTGGTTCAACCACATCATATTATGTCAAAGTGAACACTTGTTTATTCAATGATTGCTAGTCTTAATTTGAATCGTAATATTTTGAGTTTTAATAGTAGATGACTGGATGCATATTGAACTCAAATTAGCATAATGTCATGACCCGTCGCCTTTAACGGGACTGCCACTAGGACCTGAACGGGTTTAAACTCCTAAGGCTTGTAGTAAGCCTCTAACTAACCCGATTCAATAAACATACATCATATAAATCAGCCTTGGGCCCAAACATCATATCAATTTCAAAAATCATACTCCTAGGATTTTTCCTAAGCCCGCATCACTGTAACATTTAACCCACCATCTCAATCATTCAAAGTTACATTATGTTTATCATATCATGACATTCTTTTATAAATATACATCATACATTCATCATGCATTCGATTCGATTCGATTCTAGGTGATTATGCAACATCTAGTTCAATTAAACGGGTGATAAGAGCATTTGAATCCTCTAAACATATGCCATAGCGGAGGCAGAAAATGCTGGACTTAAGTTGACGTCTTCTACCTGCGAACTAGAAAAATAGGCGGTAGGGGTGAGCAGCAACTCAGTGAATGATGCCTCACAATACCTACTTGTTGACAGGCATCTATCATATATCATTATGTTAAGCATATGTCACATTAAGATCACATAATCAAACAATGGATGGCTTTAGTCATTAAGTATCCACATAACATTTGACACTGCCAACATGCAATATGAGGCACTAAGACCCCCCATATATGAAACTTAAGTGTTCATCGTCCATCATACAACATGAAGTAACTCTACCACTAATGCATAAACCCTTTCCAGCATACACTATGAGTGAATATGCCAGTGCAGGCTCATTCCAGCATTCAATATGAGAAACTACCCCGCTGCACAGATTTTTCCCATCTCATTCATTATTTGTTCCATTTCATTTCAATGTGATCCAAACATTTCGATCACATCAAGTAACAATGCAAATCTAACAAATATTACCCAATTATGCAATTACAAACACAAAGCATTAAACAATTAGATGCAACATATAGTCATGACGCATTAATACACACACACAAACACATGATGCTGAATGCATGAATTTCAGGAAAGCATAGAGAGGAATCACTAACAGACTACAAAGAGCTAAGCTACAACATTATTGCTATGAAAATCCCGAAGCCATATCTGCTCGTCCTGAATGATCTACAGATAATACGATATTATAGAGAAAAGATCATACTCTAAATGAGCGAATAATTTTACTTACTAGAGAATTCAGAGAGAAGTCGACTCAATCTATTCTACTGAAATTTCAATAGAGCCTCTCCTAAAAACTGAATGTAAACTCCATGTGAAAAACAATAATAATGAGGTAGCTTAGCAACCATCATCATCAATCACACAAAGCCCATCCTTCAGGCAATCCATATCAACAAATCTTGTCTGCCATTATCAACACAACTCAAGTATCCATTCACAAGTCTGAACGTCACCATGCATATACATTTACATCTATCATATGTCATATGACAACCAAACAGCAACTTTTAGTCAACAATTGTAACAATAACCTGAACTTAGCCCACTTATGTCCATTCAAGTATGAGTGGACTTGTAGAGGAATCTTGAGTTGAATGAAAATTAGTGGAGGCCACTTGTTCAAATGGTGAATTTGACATCCTGTGCATTGAACACTATCAATATAATTTAATTACCTATATATCTTCAATAATAATCATTTAAATTATGCAATAATAAACATTCAAGGTTTGGACATTTATCCAAAGTTTTGTTGAACATTTTCTACCCAGCCTCGCTAAAATAAGAAAAACTCAGTAACAATGACAGAAAATTAAAACTGAAAAAATTACCAAACTGATTTAACACAAAAAATAAGTCCAAACCAAAAACTGAACCATCCAAATCTGATCCCTAGTTACATCAATTTCATAATATGCTGATCCCAAATAATAACCTTACAAGTCTGCAACGAAGCGAGAGAAAGATGTGATCGGGGCTGGAGGCCGGAGGCTGAGCGAGAAAGACTCAGCGGCGCCGGTGACCGAAGGTAGATGGTGAGCAACAAAGACCGAGCGGCTAGAGATCGCCTGTTGCAACCAACTGCAGGTGGAGATCGAAGGTGATCGAATGTCGCAGGTGGAGATCGCCTGTGTCGAATGGGTCCTTAATCAAAGATTCTTAATTTCAGAAAAAGAAAGAACAAACAAAAATTAAATATCTGAAAATGGATTTTGAATGGCCCACCTGAGCTTTGATGTTCTCCGGAGTCGTAAGCGGCAGCAGGAGGCGTCGTCGAGCTGCGCTGGTGGCTGAGGTCACGTAGGCAGTGGCGATGGAGGCTGAGATGCACACGTTGAGCTCACTGCGATTGAGCGCGAGGAGGACTCAAAGCAACAGCGCGAGAGAGAGCCACTAGAGGCGAGAAGGCACCGGTCCTGCGTCTGGTTGACGGAGACACTCAAAGAGGCAGCGAGAGAGGAAGAGAGAGCAGAGAGAGAAACTGGGAGTTGAGCGGCGCTGAAGGGAGAGACAAAGAAAGAAAGAGAAAAATGGAAGAAAGGAAAAAAAATTTGGGTTGCATGTTGCTTAGACCATTTCGGTTCGATTCGAATCGATTTGGTCCAACCAAATGATTTATCCTGATTTTAATCGATTTATTGCTTTTTCACTTGGTTTATGGACAAATCAAACTGATTTTGGATCCTGACAAGTAATAAAAAATTTAAAAATATTTTAGAATTTGAAATTGCATTCATTTCATTCCAAATATTTTTTTGAAATTTAAAATTATATTCCATACCATACTATTGAAATTTGATTTGAAAATAAATAGTTCCAAGTTTCTTAACTAAATATAAATCTAACATATTATGATATTATTTAAAATATAAATTTGTAAATTCAACAAGAAATAATCACCATATTATTATATATACATACTAAAAAGATACAATTAAATTTTAAAACAATACATTAATATCACATATAATTAAAAATCAAAATATCTAATTTTACATGTTTATAAATGGTGGATATTCATATATTCCACCCTTAGGCCTTAACATTTAATAATTCAGTTCATATAATTAATAATTCAGTAATTAATCATAATAACAATATTATAAAATCAACATAAGATAATAACATTCATATTAGGATGTATCAATATATGTAGCAACCAAATTCATTAAAACGTGTTAAATCGAAAAAAAAAAAAAAAAACAACTATGAATTTTTTTTTAAAAATATATATATATATATATATATATATATATATATATATATATATATATATATATATATTTTAGAATTTTTAAGACAATAGCCGACAATGGTTTAATATGAAATATTTTTTTTGAGATTTATGTTCTATCTTTGTATTTCTCTCTCACCATATTATAATTACAAAAAGTTATATTACAATTTAAATATATTAATCAATATAACAATCTTTGAAATAATTATTGCAATATTAATACATTTATAAAAAAATAAAATAAGTATATAATGAATTTTAAATGAGCTATTCTCGAGTTTGTTAATGAGCCTATTAAATAAACTTGTTCATGAGTCTGTTCGCGAACCTGTTCAACGAGCTTGTTCACAAACCTATTAAACGAACATGTTCGCAAACCTGTTCGCGAGCCTATTCACAAACATCACAATTGACACAGTTCATCAGCCTTACCGAGCCGAACTACTTCGTGCTCATGTTCAGTTCGTTTATTTAAACGAGCCTAAAATTTTGTTCAAGTATTGTTCATTTAGAAACCGAACTTGAACCCAATCGAATGTTTATCAAGCCGAGCCTTGAATAGTTCGCGAACGGTTTGGTTTGTTTACAACCCAATCTGCAGGACAATCCGTAGATGGTGATCATGGTCCACTCTAGTCGGAGAATACACCAAAATATCATCAATAAACACTACTACGAACTTATGCAGGTAAGGATGGAAAACCCGGTTCATCATATCCATAAACACTGCTGGAGCATTAGTCAACCCGAATGGCATCACCAAAAACTCATAGTGGCCATATCGAGTCCTAAAGATAGTCTTAGGCACATCTGCCTCTCTAACTCCCAACTGATGATACTCAGATTCAAATCAATCTTCAAAAGTATTGTGGCTCCTCTCAACTAATCAAATAAATCGTCTATCCGAGGTAAATGTTAATGATTCTTCACTGTCACCTTATTCAATTGCTTGTAGTCAATACACAACCTCAAGGTACCATCCTTCTTCTTCACAAACAAAACTGAAGTGCCCCAAGGAGAAACACTAGGTCGAATAAAACCCTTATCCAATAACTCCTGATGCTGGATCTTCAGCTCCCTCAACTCAGTAGGAGCCATCCGATAAGGGGCAATAGATATCGGTGCGGTACCCGACATAACCTTGATACTAAACTCAACCTTTCTTATAGGAGCTAAACCAGGCAAATCCTCTAAAAACACATTTAGGAAACCACACACCGTTGGGATCTCATGGACACCAGGAGATCTCTGCTCTGGCTCAAGTACACTGGCTAGGAATGCCTGACAGCCATGCTATATCATCCTCCTAGCAGTACTAGCTGAAATAACATTAGAGATGAAATCCTTCTTCTTACTCACAACAACAATCTCCTCTCCAGATGAGATCTGAAGTGTGATCCTCTTATGTCTACAATCCACAATCACTCCATGTCTAAACAGCCAATCCATACCCAATATCACATCATATTCTTGGAAAGGTAGCTCTATCAAATCACTCGAAAAATACATGCCCATGAATAACTAAAGGGCGATCTCTATACACCCACTCAACTACTATACTCTACCCCAATGGACTAGTAACCTCAACATCATGCTCTAGGGTGTCAGCATTCATACTACCCAATCTAACCACATGTATGCATATATATGAATGTGTGGAGCTCGGATCAACCAAAGCAAGTACATAAGTATCAAAGATGGAAAAGGTACCTACAATGACATTCGGAGCATCCTGCTGCTCCCTGGTCCTGATGGCATAGGCCCTCGCTAGTGCTCTAACCTTTGGCCTATTCACTGTCTCAGATACTGGCCTTTGACTTCCAGTACCATAAGCCTCACCACGGCCTCTACCTCTGCCCCTCTAAGCATAGGGAGCTAGCCTCCCAATCTGCTGAACAGAACCGGTGGCTACGAAAGGACAATCTCTGACCATATGCTCAGTAGATCCACATCTAAAGCAAGTTCTCGAGACTCCCTAACATACCCCACCATGTCTTCTACCACATTGAGTGCAAATCGATAAACTTGGCCATGCAGTACCTCCACCACTAACCACAGATGTAGCCTGAGGAGCTGATCTCGTAAATGTCCCCCGGCCAACTCTCTGACCCGGTCTGACCCCCATCTGTGGTCCACCTATGAATCTCTTACTACCAGACTAAGTCCCAAAAGTTTATCCAGAGTAGTACTCTGGAACCTCTTATGCTCACTACCCTACTGGGTCCTTTGCACTCTAAACTGTCTCTCATCTAGGATAACCTCAAGCTCTATAGCAGCCTTACTAATGAAGCTAGTGTAGTGTGAGGCTGGGATGTCAAATGCATCATGTACTCATCCAATAATCCCTTCCTAAACCTCTTACACCTATCTGACTTAGTAGGGATCAACTTAGCGGTGTACCTACTCAATCGCCGAAACTCTCGCTCATACTCTAAGATAGTCATCCGACCCTATCTGAGCTCTAGAAACTCTGCTATCCTCTGATTAGTGTACAGCTCTCCCACATACTTGTCCCGAAACTCAAAGAGAAAGAAGTCCCAAGTAACATACTCGGCTCTAGCTACCTTAACCACAGACTCCCACCATAAATAAGCCTCCTCCTTCAGCAAGGAAACAACACATAACAGTCTGTCTCGAGGAGTGCACTGCATCTGGTCTAGAACTCTCTCTATAGCCTAGAGCCAAAACTCTGCTGCAGAAGGATCATCATCCTTTCGACCCATAAAATCCTCAACTTGATACTTCCTCAGTCTCTCAACGGGGGAACGGACTGGAATAGCGGCTGGTGCGACTAGAGCTTGAGGAACTGCTCCCACTACCTGCCTCAACGCAACTACTAACTGTTGTACCAAATCACCCTAATTAGGGCCCACAGCAGCCTGCCCCGTAGCCGAGACATGCTTTGCATCCGAACCCAACACACCACCAGCTGGCGCACCCTCTAACATAGCACCCTCAGGAGGGGCATAACTGTCCACCTCCTCATTAGATGGATGTTGAGACATATTTGATCACTTACAAAGATCAATAGGTTTGCATCAGATATAAATTCCCAAAAACATATTAATATGGCATGTATTTAACTTAAATCACTTATAATATTACTCCGAACCAGATAAACTCTCACACCAAATCATATATCCTAGAATCGGGTAAACCTATGCTCTGATACCACTAAATGTAACACCCACCGCCTAATCCCAGAGAACTAAACGACGGATGCCACATTCGATGCCGAAACACCGACCTATTCTGCTAATTCTCTCCACATCACATATTAGAAGTTGTTATGTTTCCTTAGTGAGGCAAGTAATTAAAATATAAAATATAGTTTTTAGGGAAAATCTTACGGAAAATAAAATTTAAGAATAAAATAAAATTTCGCAAGAGCTTTTCTTAAAAATTAACTTGCCATACAAAGAAAATATGCACACTTCCAGTATAATTTCTCCATACCTAAAACCTCCAATTCAATATAGAATGACACACGCACTTCTAAATATTCATCCATTTTACTTAGGTTCTCTCATTAATATTATAATCCATTCATTTCAAGAATATATACATCATTAATCATTCACCACACATAAAATCGAGAATTAATATTTAATCGGCCACCGATTTCATTAAATATAATCTCAATATTTACAACTCCAACATTATTTATAATAAGTCTATACATGCCATAGTCCACATCTCTATACATAT
>CANUEP010272207.1:0-14450 GCA_947857235.1 Jatropha podagrica
TCTTAAAGACAGTAAATTTATCATGAAGCGAATGAATAAGACTTACATGGGCTCCCCCTGAATATATGCAGATTTGGCTCATGAGATTCAGAATAGAATGGAGATTAGAGTCTGACTTTAGAATTAGAATGAAGTTCTAAATTCTGGAAGTCAGAAACAATTCTGAGGAAAAACACATTCTATTCTCAACATTAGAATACCAGATAATCAACATTACAACATGAATAATACACAGTTAGAATTCAGCACTTCAGTTTCACTGTGTTTTTCAAGACTATATGCAGTGCAGTGTTCTCCCAAGAATATGATGTGTTCTCCCCCTTTTTGTCATTAGAAAAGAGGGTAAAAAGTACCATAAAGAATTGATCAGGGAATTAGCAGCAGAGAAAATAAGGCATAAATAAAGTCAATTAACCGACAAAAAAAATGTAAACTGTTCTAGAAAATAACACAAATAACAAATTAACAGAAAAGATCAACAGAGACATAAAACAAAATTAACTCACAAACAGAAAACAACATGCAGCAAACAACATATAATGGGGGATATCTATCATGATCAGAAGTCAGGTTTGGCCTTTTTGGCACTGTGAATAACTTGAGTAGTGGGGGGAGAGAAGGGCCTTTTAGATGCAGAAGGAATAGGAGGTTTTCGGCTCTTGTAGATTGTACTTTGGGCAATGCTCTTAAACCTTTTTGGCTTTTCAGCAGAAGGTTTAGCAGGTTTAGGAGAGGGTGCAGCCGGTTGTGAAGAAGGTGCAACTGAGCTTGTGAATTTCTTCTATTTTTAGATAGATTGAGGAGCAACGGTTTTGACTCTAAGTAGAGCCAGTCTCCTAGCATTTAAGCTCTTCAATTTTTCCATGGTTTCTACCAAATATTTGGTGTTCTCGATGATATTCCTTCCAAACTTAATACTCTCCTCAAGTTCATCATTGTGTTCTTGTATCAAGCCCTTTTCTAGCTCCATTAGTACTGCTTCTCTATCAGCAGGCTCGCTTCCCATTTCTGGTGCCTTCTTGGCTTTACCTTCTCTTTCTACTTTGTTACCAGTGTCCAGGTGTACCTCTTCTTCATCATCACTTAGAAATAATTCTTTTATTTTCTCCTCACTTGCTTCCTCCACTTTAGGTTCTGGTTCAGCCTTTTTCCTTTAATCTACTATCACTTCAGGCTCAACATTTGGCTCTATTTCTAAACTTGCTTTTGTTTTTCTAAAGTTTCAGATTTTTCCATTTTCTCAACCTCTCCAGCCAACTTCTCTAGACCTTTAGATTCTGATTCATCCTTTTCTGTTTCTATTTCTATATATTCCTTTTTAGAACCAACCTTCTCCTTTTCTAAATTTTCAGCTTCCTTTTTCAGTTTTGACTTTCTGACTCTTTCTCAGCAGCTTTCCCTTTTAATACTTGCTCTTCAGTTTCCTCCTCATCTTTTAATTTTAAATAGTTATTGTGAAGCCTTGATACAGGCTGACACTCCTTTTTCTTCAGATTTACTTCTAGGTACTCAAAAACACAAGTAAGGATCATACCATAAGGAAGCTTCTGTGGATTACTCATCATTTCGTCAAAAATAGCATAACACAGGTTGAAGCGTCTTCTTTCAACAATGTGCCACATCAGGCACAACTCAACCTGGTTCACATATGTCAGTGATCCACTCTTCAGAAAAATGTAGTGGACAATTAATTTGTACAGCCATTTAAAATTCTCCTGCAGATCGGAGAAATCTGCCACTGACTTCTTCACAGAAACCCCATTCTTCAAAACTTTCTCTAGAAACTCATCCTTCTTGTAATCATTTATCTTTGTTACTTCTTTAATCCTAGTGATTTTTGACCCCAAGTAAGGAATTTTTAAAATTTTGCTCAGGTCGTCGAGAGTCAAGAACATCTCCTCACTGTCAATCTTCAAAGACATACACTCTAAGTCTATTTCCTTCAGACTCCCATAGAACTCTTTGACCACTATCTCATAACAGGGTTTATTTATCTTCAAAAAGTGTAGCCGCCCTGATATTCAAACATAGCCTTGAAATCAAACTCTGGTTTTCCAAAAAATTTCGAATCCACTGAGTACAATCTCATAAGCGTGTTGTGAGAGAGAGTAGGCTTGCTCTTTCCTTTTAGAGACATTTCTTTGGCGACCTTTTCCCCTTTTCTTCCTATTTTACAGTTTTCCTCGTGCTTCGCTTTGAAGTGGGACTTGATTGAGGCAGAGACTTGAGAAGACCACTTTCGTGTCCTCTATATTTCTTCGTGAGATGAGCCAGAGTCTCTAGCTCTTCTATGGTCATGGGTGTAGAAGAATGGGATGAGCTAGACATTTTTCGTGTTTTTGAGTTTTGAAATTTTGATTTTCAGAGGAAGGAGATGAACGATGCGAGGGAGAAGAAGAAGAACAGAGGCAAGTTAGGTTTTGAGTTTTCATTTTAGTGAGAAAGAGAGAAAAATAGCTTCATGAAGAAGTTGTTGAGTAAATGAGGAAAGAGAAATGTAGAAAGTAGTGGCTGGGGTTAATGCTGTTAGAGACGTGGGAGAGAGAAGGAGAGGACAGTTATTTTATTTGAAATTTGAACTAAAAAGGATAGTTGTTAGAGAGGAAAAGGGGAAAGTAACTGATTTGACTCTTGATAGCTCTAAAATAAATATTCTGCAGCTACATTTATTTTTCAACAAAGGAAATAAAATAAAATAAACAAAAGCAACAAAACAAAAAAAGCATAACAACATAAACAATTAAAAAAATTGGACAAGAAAACAAAAGATTGTGTCTGATATAGTTTGGATCTTGATGTCGACGGTCACATTAGAAATCAACATCAGAAATTCAATATATCATTTTAATCACATAGACAAAAGAAAAAATCACAGAGATCTAATGTCAAAACACATACCATATAATTTCTCATTTTCATTTACAGAAAGCATTTAAAACTAGCTTACTGAGTTCTAAGGTTAAGAATTTAGAATTAACATAGCAAGTTCTCTTCTAATTTGGCAGAATTGGCTTTCATTTAATGGCTTAGTGAAAATATTCGCTAATTGCTTTTCTGTTGGAATGAACTCAACCACTATGTTACCTTTTTGAACATGATCCCTCATGAAGTGGTGTCTGAGTTCTATATGCTTGGTTCTAGAATGCTGGACAGGATTTTTAGACAGGTTGATAGCACTTGTGCTATCGCATCTTATTGGAATCATTTCTAAATTCATATCGTAGTCTTCTAATTATTGTTTGATCCACAGAACTTGCCCAACACAACTTACAGTAGCAACATATTAGAAAGAGCAACCGATGTTTGCTTTTTACTGAACCAAGATATAAGAGCACTTCCTAGAAATTGACATGTTCCAAAAGTACTCTTTCTATCTACTCTACTCCCTGCAAAATCAGAATCACTATACCCCACAAGATCAAATGTATCGTCTTTAGAATACCACAAGCCAAGATTAAAAGTACCACAAAGATATCTTAGAATTCATTTTACAACAATTAAATATGATTCTTTGGGACTTGACTGAAATCTAGCACATAAACACGTACTAAAGTGAATGTCAGGCCTGCTTGCAGTTAGGTATAGTAAAGAACCAATCATACTTCTAAATAGTTTTATGTCCACATCCTTTCCTTTTTCATCCTTTTCTAGTTTTAAGGATGGGCTCATAGGAGTGCTACATACCTTGGCATTTTCCATTTTGAACTTTTTAAAAGTTAACGAGTGTACTTGCCTTAGTTTATGAATATTCCATTGTCACATTGCTTGATTTGAAGCCCAAGGAAGAAGTTCAATTCTCCCATCATACTCATTTCAATCTCACCCTGCATAATCTTAGAAAATTCCTTACAAAGAAGGTCATTAGTAGAACCAAAGATTATGTCATCAATATAAATTTGCACAACTGGAATATCAGATGCTTTCTTTTTGATAAATAGTGTAGTGTCCACCTTTCCTCTAGAAAAACCATTTTCAATTAGAAACTTAATATTTCATACCAAGCTCTTGGAGCTTGTTTTAAACCATAAAGTGCTTTAGTAAGTTTATAAACATGGTTTGGCTTTTCAAAAACTTCAAAACCGGGTGGTTGTTCAACACACACCTCTTCATTTAGAAAACCATTTAAGAAAGCACTTTTTACATCCATTGGATAAAGCATGAAGTTTTTAAAGCATGCAAATGCACAAAGCATTCTAATGGCCTCAAGTCTAGCAACTGGGGAAAAAGTCTCATCAAAATCAATGCCCTCTTCTTGGTTGTAAACTTGAGCCACTAACCTAGCTTTGTTTCTCACAACATTACCATGTTCGTCAAGCTTATTTCTATACACCCATTTAGTTCCAATTACATAATGGTTTTTAGGCCTAAAAATAAGTTTCCAAACTTGGTTTATCTCAAACTAATTGAGTTCTTCTTGCATAGCAAGAATCGAACTCTCATCATTTTGAGCTTCATCAATATTCTTAGGTTCTATTTGAGAAACAAAAGCAATGTTACCAAAGTATCTTCTAATTTGAGCTCTAGTTATCATCCTTTCTGAAGGATTGTCAATGATATCCTCTTGTGGATGATACTTGTGGATTCGCCACTCTTTGGTAAGTCAGAATGCTCATTTTCTGTTTCGGGCATTCGATTTTCTATAACGTTCTGAACTTCATGTCTGTCTTCTAAATCAACTTGATCATCTTCATTCTGGGTGTTTTCTGGCTATTTTAGTTGTTCTGATTGCTCATTCTATTCTTCTTGATTGAAGTCTATAGCATCATCATTTTCTAAAATTCTAGAAGTAGAATCAGATTCGTCATAGACAACATTAATAGATTCATCTACAACTAGTGTATTTTTATTAAACACCTTATATGCTTTACTGTTACTAGAGTAACTTAGAAAAATTCCTTCATAGGATTTTGCATCAAATTTAGATAGATGATTTTTCTTATTATCTAGAATAAAGCATTTACACCCAAATATGTGAAAATAGCCAATGTTTGGCTTTCTGCCTTTGTAAAGCTCATATGGAGTCTTTTTAAGTTTAGATCTCACCAAGGCCCTGTTTAGAATGTAACATGTTGTGTTTACGGCTTCTGCCAGAAGTATTTTGGAAGTTTAGAATCACTCAGCATGGTTCTGGCCATTTCTTGAAGAGTTCTGTTCTTGTGCTCGACTACTCCATTTTGTTAGGGTGTTCTAGGTGCTGAGAAGTTATGGAAGATTCCCGTTTCACTGTAGAAATCATTGAATTTTTTATTTTCAAATTCTCTTCCATGGTCACTTTTAATTGCAGTGATATTGTATCCTTTCTCATTCTGAATTCTCTTTCACAGATTAATAAACAAGTCATATGACTCATCCTTATTTCTAAGGAAGAGAGTCCAGGTGAATCTAGAGTAATCATCGATAATGACAAACGCAAATGATTTACAACCAACACTAGATGGGGTGACAGGTCCAAACAAATCAAGATGTAGCAACTCTAAAGGGCTAGAAGTGGAAATCATACCCTTAGATTTGAAAGATGTTCTGGTTTGTTTACCCAATTGACAAGCATCACAAATATGATCTTTTTCAAATTTTAATTTGGGTAAACCACGAACTAAATCTTTCTTTGACAGTTTAGAAATGAGGTGCATGCTTGCATGTCCAAGTCTTCTATGCCATAACCAACTAGAATTGTCAACAGAAACTAAGCATATGTCTAGTTTATGCATATCAGAAAGATCTACTAGGTATATGTTTCCAAATCTTTTTACCTACAAAAAAAGTTTTGTTATCATGCATATTTTGAACTTCACAATGAGATGGCTCAAAGATCACTATTTTTATCACAAATCTGACTGACACTTAACATATTATAATGCAATCCTTCTACTAAACATACATCTTCTATTGACGGATTAGAACCTACCACACCAATACCAACAATTTTACCTTTATCTTTGTCTCCAAAGCTCACTGTACCTCCCTTCTTCTTTTCTAATCTGGTGAATTTCTTTTTATCACTAGTCATATGCCTAGAGCAAGTGCTGTCCATGTACCACATTTCTATTCTCAGCTCGCTCCTTAGGCACACCTAAAAATATTACGCAGATTTCGGTACCTAACATGTATTGGGTCTTGGAGGATTAGTGGTAACAGGTGTAGATCCTTTTTCAGTTTTCTTGCTGTGATTTTTCTTTTGATTAACATTGCCAAATTTTTCAATGTGTTTCTGATGTTCTAATTTTACAACATTAGAAATGACATTTTTATTCATAGAAACATGTTTTTCACTTGAAGCACAATCACAGTTAGAATTGGTTTTTCCTTTAGAAAGTAATGCTGAAATTGACTTTAGAATTCTAATCTCAGCTTTTAGAAAGTCATTCTCAGAATTTAGATTTCTGCATTTCTCTTCAAAGTGTTTCAGATTTTCAGAAAACTTTTCATTGCAACTTTTTAGATCTTTGATCTCAATAATCAAATCTTTGTATGTAACTTCTTGATAAAAAGCATCTTTTAAGTGATTACATTCTGTTTTCAACTTTCTATAATCTTTCTTTAAAATCTTATGCTTTTTAGCAAGTTTTTCAAATTCAGTACAGAGATTATTATAAGTATCTAGAAGATCACTTTCAGATTCAGGTTCAGGGATACTTACATCGCTTTCTTCATCCTTATGAACTGTTGCATTTGTTTTGCTACTTTCAGCTTTCTGTGTTGAATTTAGAGTGTTGTCTGCTTTAGAATCAGAACTTGTAAGGGCCATCAAACAGATATTTGTGACTTCCTCCTAGCCACTCTGACTTAGAATTTGAATCATCTGAGTCACTCCAAGTAGCTACAAATGCTTGCTTCAGCTTATCTTTCTTTGACTTCTTTTTCAATCTAGGACAGTTTGGCTTAATATGACCAGGTTTGTTGCACTCATAACAAACCCCTTCAGAAGGCTCTTTCTTTGGCAAGTTGTTGTTCTTAGGTGAAAAATTCTTTTTGATGAACTTTTTCTGTGGCCTTCCACCTTTCTTGTAAAACTTTTTGAATTTTCTAGCAACGAGCGCTAGGTCATCACTGTCAAGATCAGAAGAGCTTTCCTCACTAGAATCGACCTTCAAAGCTAGTCCTTTCTTTTTCTTATCTTCTGAAGTCAAAGAGAACTTCATCTCTTCAGAAACAAGAGCTCCTATCAGATAATCATATGTTACAGGAGTCTCTTTGTAGTTCATCATAACTACTCTTTCATTTTTTACAGTCTTCATGGGAACATGAGGACCATTGATAATATTCCTCCAGCAATTTATATCAACTGATTTAATGAAGTTTTCCATTCTGGTTTTCTAGTAGGAGTAGTTAGAGCCATTGAATAACGGTGGTCTGGAAATAGATTAACCTTCTAAAGATGTGAGAGGAAGTAGGGCTGTCATGGGATCTTTTCTCTTAAGCTATTAAGCTTTGGTAAGTCAAGAGACGAAGCTTTGATACCAGATAGTGGGTCTCGTGTATAAGTATGACACAACCCAAGAGGGGGGGGGGGGGGGTGATTGCGTTTTCTAAAAATTTTTCTTTTAAAAACACCAAATCAGAATTCTATTTGCAGCGGAATTAGAATGTATTAGTAAGATACAGATATTCAGTTTAGAACACTCTTACAACACAGTTCCAAGATTAGAACGACTGTGTGAAGTACAATTATTGCAATTAGAACTGACTCATAAGTCTTCTTTCAAGATTAGAACAGCTCAGTGAAAAGAAGTTATCAAGATTAGAACAGCTTCACAGAGCTACTGCAAGTTTAGAAAGACTTTGTGAGGAGAAGTATATACGTTTAGAACTTTTTTACAAGCCTTTTTGTAACATTTAGAAAATGGATTAAACCTGAAGTTTTGTACTAAAATAAATTTAGAATAACTTATTAGAACTTCAAAAGATTATGATTCAGAAATCCAGAGTTCTAATTTTATACAGAGACAAAGCTTGCGTACAATTCAGAACTGAACTTAAATTAATTTCACATTTCTTGAAATATAAATATTTGTGTAAACAGAATAAAATCAAGTAGAAGTTTAGAAAAGGAAAGAAGATAGACACAGTGATTTATAGTGATTCGACACTAACTCACCTACATCCACTCCCCAAGAAGCATCTTGAGATCCTCCACTATGTTATCTCTTTTCAAGGGTAAGAGACAAACTAACAAGTACAAGGAAATAGATTTAATCACCTAAATCTAACCTTAACCCACTAGATTTCATAGGTTCTAATTGACCTTTACACTTTTCTGTTTTACAGATATCAGAAAACTCAGATCAAGACATTAAAATCTCACAAATGGAGAAGGTTGCTTGATAACCTAAAAACACAATAGCTTCTCAACTAAGCTATTACACAAATGTATTTCGTTTAAAAAATCTCTAAACACAACAGATTACAAAAAATCTATATGGAAAGAGAGAAATGCAGTTATAAGCACAGAAAAAATAGAATATAGATTTAAAAACTCAGAAAACACAGATCAGTTCTTCAGAAAGAGATGAAAACATAAATCTTTTCACTTGGATTATATTTCTTTAAGAACAGAGATGAATACAGAAATCTTTTACAGAAATCTTTTCACTTGAATGATATCTCTTGAAGCTAAAAAGATGAAAAGAAAACAAAAGGGGATTGAAAAGAGAGCTTTGAGAGATTTTGAATGCTTGAATAATGGCTCAAACTCTTATCCAACCTTAATAAGAAGAAACATAAATATTTTTATAGAGAGATGATAGTTTATTGTTTAAAATTTGAAGTTTGAAAGCATTAAATGAATTCTGGCATGTTTTTAGCTTAAAATAGAGTGAGGCATGGGGTGTAATTAATGTCCTTGTCCTTTGTTTAACACATTGACAGCAGGTAGCCTTAAATGAGGAATGGAAAGTGCATTAAACCAGGATGGTATTTAAAACCAAAAAACAGATTAGCTGTAATAGAGTTCTGACAGTTGAATTCAGAAACTCTGCTGCGGATCAGAATGCAATAAATAACCGTTTGGGAAGATTTGCTCCAAGGATCTTTTGGGAAGAAAAACGTGGAGAGGAATTTTTGATCAAATCTTTTAGCTTTTTATATATAAAAAGAATTAAAATTAATTTTTGAATAAGAGAGAAGGAAAATAATATTTTGTGCTTATAAACATTATTTCTCTCAAACATACATTACTTACCTATGACACATACCACTAAAAATGCTTCTTCCAAGTCTTCATGGTCTTCAATCATGTGTCTTGGATGTAGTAAATTAATTTCTTCAATAAATATTTAATAACAAAATCTGCATAAGACATATTTTAGCACAAAAATAATACATATAAATTTATATGGTTTAAAGGCAATCATCAAAATCAAGCGAAGAATTAATCCTTGAGCCAATAATGGTGTTATTTTATAAATTGATATGTAAATTCATAACTTTTCAATATTATCAATAATTATAATTGAAATTCCTTATGAAAACATTTTCTATATACTCAACTTTAAAACCCAATATAGAGTTTTCAAATTAAATACTTTAACAGTAACAGTAGAAATTCTTCACTTAGAATTCAATATTTAAAATTCAATAGTTGCCCTGTATTAAAATAAACAAAATAATATCAATACAGTTTCAAGACAATATCAATTCAAGAAACTTAGCAATATCCAATTTAGTTTCAGCAATCTAGATAGACTCAATCCGAAGGGCCATTTGTGTCTAATGTGCACATCTAGACAAAGTTATCTCAACATCAATCTGTGATATAAATACCAACAGAGGAGGGAATAATCTCAACCTCATATAGAGGGAACAATCTCAACCTCAATGAAGAGGGAACAATCTTAACCTCATGAAGAGGGAACAATCTCAACCTCAATGAAGAGGGAACAATATCAATCACAGTATCAGTTTCAACTAATGAAGTAATACCAGCAGGGTAATAACCATGTCTATTAGCTGATGTGAGACTATAAATCATTTCATTCATATAAAACGTCAAAATCACATTGGGTAACATTTCATTTTACAAACACTTCTAAAAATACTCAATCACGGCCACCTCTCATACTGTAAATAATAATTGGCCAACACATTTCTTTTTCATATAAATCACTTCCAATATAACTTTAGAATTATTAAATCATAAGGTATCAATGTATAATTCTTTCTTTTCAAAATCCATAAAAATTTCATTCCAATATTTCCATTTTTTGTTCATAAATAATTTTAAGAAATCAAGAATTGAAATCAAATATATTTTGATTTTAACATAATAAAAAAATAATAATATTGCACTAACCAGAATTGGAAGGTTCCCCTATCCTCTCTCCTGTAAATACTGATTTATCTTTCAATCCTCTCCTCTCAATAACTATAACATGAAATTAACACTAACATTAATTTACTACACCTTGGACTACACATATTATTATAGAATTACAAATTAGGCATTGAAATGTAGTATTCAAGCTTTTCTTTAATTTTCATTTTGCTTGTCCAGGTGTCATATGACCTTTATTTAAATATAAAGACACATCATGTTCAATACTTAACCTCATCTAATATACATATAAATAACAACTTAAATTATAGAAGTCAATGGCATGCTTAATTCCTTAAATGTTCATGTAATGCTGAATTTCAGCATTTGAGTAGCCTTCATACCATTGACTATATTCTGACTTACACATTTTATTTGCCCTTGAAATTTTTACAGTATGTTATTAACATCTTAGGGAATTGTTCTATAAAATTTTATAATTTTTGAAACACATTTGTAGGATCAAACAACCTAATTACAGAAGCAGAAATCTAATTTTTCTGATTCTGAGTAGTCTATATTATTTAATTAATATTTCCATGTTCTTAACTCCATTTGTCTTGATATTTTTATGGGACCTTACTCAAATCTCAAATTACTTCCAAATAAAATTTTGTGTATTTTGAAGTTCATTTGCCTAGTCAAATATGTCAATTACATAGGCTGAACTTCAAGCAGACTCTCATTGAGCAGTCCGTAGTCATTTAATTACAATTTGATTTTCCTTCATCCACTTTACTACTTCTTTTTACCAAAACCTTCCCAACATCCTAAAATAGTTTTCTGCAGAGTTTCATAATTTTTGGAATTTATTTACTAATTTAAATAATTCAATCTTTCTGATTGAATTTTCAGGCAGCTTAACTTGATAACTCAAGCAATTCCTTAACTTCTTAATCATTCTCAACTTAGTTTCATCACTAATTTATGCTTAACAACTAATCTAAAACTTAAATAACATAATTACCTTACGTATATTAGAATACTTAAACCACAGATTATTAATCAAATGGCTAAAACCATCCAAGTTTGTTGATTATGCAACTTGACTTTAAAATCATGCTTAACCACCTTTAATCACCTCAAAAATACTTATAATTTCATTATCTCTACCAAGACAGCAACAACAGAAGATCATCTCATAGGATAGTTCATGATAATCAAAATCAAAACCATAGAAAAGAAAGAGGAGGTGAAGATAACTAACCTTTCCTTAAGAAGAAGAAGGAGGAGGAGGAGATGAAGAAGATGGAGTGATAAGGTGCTGCGTTGATGATTGAAGAGTAATTTAGCCGGCTCCCCCATACAAAATTGGGGGGATTCACACGATTTTGTCCCACAGGTGAAATGAGAAACTTTCCAAGAGGTCACCCATCCTAAATTTTTTGTTAAGCGAGCACGCTTAACACTGAAGTTCTTCCAACTCTCTAGCCATTCCACCAAAAGGCGTCTCTAATGATTAGTTAACCCTTTTTCGATATATGATCCGATTCATTCCTACCCTAGCTAGTCTGCCATCCTAAAAGCTTGCCAGGAGCCCTGCTCTACCCGCCCTCTTAAGATCGCTTTGCCGAGTCGGGATGTCACAGGCCCACCAACTTCCGCATGGTTCGTCCTTGAACCATATATCTACTGGAAGGGGTCAGACTCTGATACCAAATTGTAATACCCTGACTCTAACCACCGAAGGAATTGTCCGCTTTGGATCAAGTTGGCTCCTCCATACAAGATCGGCAAGATTCACACGGTTTTGTCCCGCAGGTGAAATGGAAAACTTCCCAGGAGGTCACCCATCCTAGGATTTCTGTTAAGCGAGCATACTTAACACTGGAGTTCTTCCAACTCTCCAGCCATTCCACCAAAAGGCGCCTCTGATGATTAGTTAACCCCTTTTCGATATATGATCCGATTCATTCCTGTGTCTTGCATTCCACTACCCCAGCTAGATTACCATCCTAGAAGCTTGCCAGGAGCCTTGCTCTACCCACCCTCTTAAGATCACTTTGTCGGGTCGGGATGTCACACGTTCTAGATGGTTTGGCTCGATCCAACTCAGTGATTGTAACACCCGCTGCCCAATCCCGGAGGACCAAATGACGGATGCCACATTCGATGCCGGAGCACCAACTTATTATACCTGATGAACCCGAAATATACATTAGAAGTGGCTAAGTTTCAATAAGGAGGCAAGTAATATTTTAATAAATTTTTTTCTTGTAGATAAATAAAAACTTAGGGAAATTCCTACGAAAAATTCACAAGAGTTTCCCCTAAAAATCGACTTACCACGCAAAGAAAATAAAGCACTTCCAATGTTCAATCCTCCAAACTCAACTCCAAATTACAATACCAAGTCGTGCAACACTTCTAAAAATATAATATTAAGTCATCTTATCATGATAATTCACCATTCATTCAAAAAATATATATATTATCATTCATACACCATACATATAATCAAATAATGATACTTAAATATCCACCAATCTCATTATTTACAACTCAATATTTACAACTCCAATATTTCTCACAATAATACTGTACATGCCATAATCTACATTAATATACATATCCTATCAAAAATTAATACTTCTACTCTGATGCTACCTCTCCGGTCTTTGCATAGCACCTACAACTCTCAACCTGCAAGTGATAAAAATCAACGCGATGAGTGAAAAACTCAGTGGTGCTAAATAACCAATGATTAAAACTAACACAAATGGCCATTTAGTAAATCTCGAAAATATTTTAAATAATCAAATAGAAGTATATATTTATTAAACATTGAAAGCGTGCCAATTAAATCAAATATTTTGTAAACCAACACGAAATTCATCTTTAAGGGCATTCCATATTCCAATAAAAATAAGTAAATATCACAAATATAATATATCTCTGATTTTCTCATAACAAAATAAAATTTCATTCTTAGGGGCTCATACACATGCAGAAAAGAAATATAACCAAATATATTTAATCATGACCCGTGAAATTGCCATCACATATCACATAACCGTGGCCTGTGCAAGCACTATCACATATCACATAATTGTGGCATGTGCAAGCACTACCACATATCATAACCGTGGCCTATGCAAGCATTACCACAAATAATAAGCGCGTCCGCTTATTTATAAGGGCTGATAACCCTAGCATATAATCATTGCTTTCATATAACAGAATGGGCTGATAACCCGAGCATGCTCATATATCAATATTAATCTCATTTTACTATATTTCAATCATGTATAGTAGAGCCCAAAAACAAATCTTTCTTTCACAAATAATCATGTTAATGATTCACAATTCTTTACTCAAAACACTTTATCACTTAAATACTCATTATTTTAAAATCACTTAACTTACAACTTACTAAAATTATCACGTTCTCTTTCTTATTCATACTTAATACATTCAATTAGACATATTCAAAATATTTATATATACATATACTTAATATAGTATAAAAATACTTAAATCAAGAAATTTTCAGCATTTTTATAAACCTGACATTTACTATGTTCTCAGGGTATAAATGAAGTTATAGGACTTCAAATTGAGTGAAACTTAATTCATTGGAAAGATAAGATAAAATTCCACAAATTTCATGAAGGGAATATAGTCCATATCATTTTATAAGAGGGTGAAAGAAACCCAAGAACACAGACCAACAATCCAAACACGATTCAGCACAACTAGTTTTGGTATAAAGATCATAAGTTGAGCTATAGGTATTCAAATTAGACACAAGAGGATGATTTAGAAATCTAAGAAGTAGAACTACAACTTTTATGAAGGACACAAGATATTATCTTACCGTTTTAGTGGCCAAAAGAGACAATCAATTCGGATTTATATGTGAGACACCATAACAGAACCAGTTTTGGTATTTAAATCATAAGTTGAACTATAAGTATTGGAATTGAACATAAGAGGATGTTTTACAAAGCTGAGAAATAGAGCTACAATTTAATGAAGAAGTCAGAAACAAATGAAAATCATAAAAGGGTCGAAAATGACTTCCAGTCCACCCTAAGTACACCTCTAACATCAAAATTCATCAATTTAACCAAAACATACAAAGTTCTCAAAATTCCTTCAAAAACCTAAAATTGAAAACTTAAGAAAATGAAAGGGAAAT
>CANUEP010272271.1:0-28672 GCA_947857235.1 Jatropha podagrica
TCTTTCACAAATAATCATGTTACTTACTCACAATTCTTAATCAAAACACTTTATCACTTAATACTCATCATTTCAAAATTACTCAACTTACAACTTACAAAAACCACCACATTCTCCTTTTCCTCATACTTAATAAATTCAGTTGAACATATTCAAAACATACGTATATAATATGGTATAAAGTACTTAAATCAAAGCTTTAAAAAGAGTGAAAATCAAGCCTTACCTACTAAAGAAGGTTCGACCACTCTTATTGAAAACAAAGGAGGAATGGTTCCCTCCATCAAAAACCTTAATCACTAACCCAAAATCATTACTCAAAACCATTAAATTCATTTCTTAAGGCATTTAACCACAAAATCCCTTCTACAATTTCAAAACCTTCTTTAAGTCTTTTAAAAATGTTAAAACATTAAAACTCAAGGAAATGGCTTTAGCCATCATCAAATTATCTATTAACAAACTCATTTAAGTTGAAAACAAGTATAAAGATCAAAGAAACACAAAGGCCCTTCACCTAACTTAGGTCCGGCCATTACTTCAAATTCAAGGGAAAATAGTTTCTCTTCAAAATAACCACACTTATTTAAAGGAAATTCATTTCAAAACTCAATTACAATCAAAGAAAATCAAAAACAAGGACAAAAATCAAAACCCTTCCTTTAATGAGGGTTCGGCCTCTCTTGGCTCAAGGGGAAGGAAATGTTTTCCTTCCCTTTTAGGCATTCTTCCATTCTTATTAATCAAGGAAAACCAATATAAAACATCCAAATTCTCATTCCCCAACACAATTCACATTCTTCACCAAAATCATTCAAAAACCTACAACTTGAAACTTGAAGAAAATAGAAGGGGAAATGAATTAGAAATGCACCAACCTTGAGAATAAGCTTAAGAAGCTTATAATGCTTCACTCTTGAGCCTTCTCCTTCCCTTTGGAGAAGGTTCACCAATTTCTTCAAAATATGAGAAATTCTCATTAAATTCAAGAATTAACACAACAAATAGTTGGAGAATGATTTGATGCATCAATTTCATGCCTAAACCTTGAATTCTACTTATAAAATCACAAAACTTAAAATTCACAACTTACTTGTTTAAGTAGAAACTTCAAATTCCTTCACTTCTAATCATCAATTCTTACTTCTTCTAATTAATTCTTAAGGTCTATTTACTAATCTATGGTTTATTTCATGAAATATGAGGTAGTTTAGAGGTAGAGAAAATGAGCAAAGGTGGAGGAAAGAAGAGGGAGAAGTTGGCATTGGAGAGATGGAGAAGAAGAAGAGAAAGTGTTGCTTTTAAGTTGAAAAGTCAAATTTTGGCTTCTTAGGTTTATGCCAAATGAAGGGCCATGATCAAGTCCTAAGTAATCTCATCTGATGGCTCTAAATATTCATCAATAATTCTCTTTCAAATATTATTTAACTACACCAATTAATTAAATTAACTCCACAAAAATAATTCTTCAATTATTCCTTAATATAATACACTAGAAAATAATATTCATTAAATATCCTAATTCTCCAACAATATTCATGAAATATTTTCTATCCACCTAAATCATGCAAATATGCTCCAAAAATATTAAATCAAATATTAGACACACGTAGTAATTTTTTCGAATCGAAATAATACTAAGTCCCATACCGATGGTACTATTCACAGACCAATAAATCACTATTACCGACACTGAAAAATCAAATTGTTACACTTATCATATTATTCATTCAAATAAAAGAAAATTTTTACACATTGTGAGATAAAGGGATACAATATGTTTTTTTAGGTTGTCAGCCTTGGGTAGTTTAGCTCCTTCGGCCTTTCTTAGCTTGTATGTGCTTAGACCTAGATGCTTCAATATTTCATAGGGGTCTTCCCAATTTTGTCCTAACTTTTCTATATTTATCAAGCCTTTAGTAATTTCTACCTTTCGCCAGACCTTGTCACCTTTAAATTACTTAGCCTTAAATTGTCTATTAAAGTACCTTCTTACCCTTTGCTTGTATGCTTCAGCTCGAAATCCAGTGTCTTCTCTAAGTTCTTCCACCAAGTCTAAGCTAATTTTTAAGCTTTCGTTACTTTTGAACTCATCATATTCTCTTGTTCTCCTGCTGGGTAGCCCAATCTTTATTAGTATCACTGCTTCCATCCCACACACCAAGGAGAACAGTGTCTACCTTGTTGCTTGCCGAGGTATTGTCTTGTAAGCCCATAATACACTATTTAGCTCATCTACCCAATTAGCATTCTCTCTATCCAACCTCTTCTTCAATCCCTATAGGATGGTTCTGTTGGTGACTTCGGTAAGGCCATTACTCTGTGGATGGGCTACTGACATGAAGTGTACATTGATGTCCATTCTTTGCAAAAGGATCTGAAGGCTCCTGAATTAATTTGTTTCCATTATTAGTGACTATTCTGTGAGGCACGCCATATCTGAATATTACATTATTTCTGAAAAAGCTGATAATCTGAGTTGGGGTAATAGTACTAAGAGCTCTAGCTTCTACCCACTTGGAGAAATGGTCAATTACAACCACCACAAACTTTCTCTGCACTGTGGTTATGGGAAAAGGTCCCAGGATATCTGTCCCCCACTAGGGGAAAGCCAGGATGAAGCTAAGGGTTATAGCTCTACAAAAGGTTTTCCAAGGACCCAATCATACTTCTAGCATGTTCTATAGTGGCAAACATAGTGGCCGATGCCTCTCTTCATTGTGGGCCAATAGTATCCTAACAACAAGATCTTCATAAGTATAAAATCTGAGCCTTCATCTTCCCCATAAACTCCCTCATGGATTTCCCTTATAATGTAGTCGCCATCTTCTTCTATTACACATTTTGCCTAGCGATGTGACTTCGACCTTCTGTATAATTCTCCATTATCCAATGCATAGTTCACTACTTTTCTATAGAGTTTGATTCCTTTGTGCTTGTCCATTGGCTGAACGTCATTTTATAATAAATTTATGATTGGGCTCATCCAACTACTTTCAACCTAGGTCACCAAGATCTCCATTTTCTCAAAGCTTGGGCAAGCTTGGTGGTCTACCATGACTCCTTCTGACAACACTTCTCCCCATGAGGCAGTTTTGGCTATGGCATCGACTTCTTTATTGTTAATCGTTTCTACCTTAATCATCTTTCAAGTACATCCTCCTTCTTCCAACTTATGTAAGAGAGATAGAGCTAGGGCATGATATCCGACTAGGTTCGGCTCCTTGGTGGTAAGCATTCCTATAATTTGACTGAAAACTAACTATGAGTCTAAAAAATGTGGAGAATTGAAGTTCATATCTCAAGGGCCAACTTTAGCCCTACTATCAAGCTTTCATACTCTGCCCCATTATTTATTATGGAAAAGCCTAGGTGTATTGCGTATTACACCTTTATCCTCCTTGGTCCCTACAAGATTACTCTTATTGCTGCTCCCAAACGTCCTAGAGCCCCATTTGTATGAAGTTGCAAAATGCCATGATTAAGGTTTGGTAATTTGTGTTATGGATCGCTCGTCTCAACTTCGCTAGAAAATTTAGCAACAAAGTCAACAAGTACTTGTGCTTTCATTGTAGTGCGAGGCTCATATGTTTTGTTAAATTCGCCCAGTCTGATTGACCACTCTACCAACCTTCCTAAAGTTTTTGCTCAATGTAAGACTTTTTTTCAAGGGGTGATTAGTTTGGACAATAATAATGTGGAACTAAAAGTAGTGGCTCAAACGGTTCTCTGATGTTAAGACTATGAACGCTAGCTTTTCAACACATGGATATCGTAATTCAACTCCCCCAAGGACATTACTCACATAGTAAACAGGATATTATTCATCTCCTTCTCTAAGAACAACGGAGGCGATGGAGCTTTTAGTGGGAGTAAGATACAAGTATGGGGCTCATCCTTCTTGGGTCTGCTCAATAGGGGACAGAGGATAAAAAGTCTTTAAATTGTTCGAAGGCGATCTGGCACTTGTCATCCCACCTAAAACCTCTTGATTGCTTCAAGTTTTGATAAAAATAAATCGTCCCAGGACATTTATTTGACCATTCATTTATTGTACCTCATGGATTCTAGTGGGTTCTTGCATCTCCAAGATCGCCTTAATCTTCTCAAGGTTCACCTCTATCCCTCTTTATGATATCATAAAACCAAAAGCTTCCTAGCTTTTACTTTAAAAGTGCACTTTTTTGGGTTGAGTTTCATGCTAAACCTGTTAAGGATTTCAAATGCTTCTTGTAAGTCCCTAGGATGGTCAATAGCTTGAATACTCTTTATTATCATGTCATGCACAGAGACCTCTATGGTTTGTTTGATATGATCCTTGAACATGCTGTTAACTAGCCTTTGATATGTTGCCCCTGCATTTTTTAACCCGAAAGGCATGACTTGATAATAATAGATGCTTCGATTAATGACAAAGCTAGTTTTCTCTTCATCCAATTCATTCATTCTTATCTGGTGATACCCAGCTGTTGCATCTACAAAACTATACACCTCATATTCAGCTGTTGAGTCAACTAGCTTATCGAATTAGATAGATGATAAGGGTCTTTTGGGTAGACCTTGTTTAGATTGGTAAAATCAACACACAGCCTCCACATCCCATTATACTTCGATACTAAGACAACATTCGACAATCGTTCTGATAGTTTACCTCCCTTGTGAAGCCTGCTTTCAAAAGCTTATCAACCACTACAATTATAGCTTGCTGTCTCTTGGAGCCATGATTTTGTTTCTTCTATTTAACTGGCTTAGAGCTCAAGTTGATGCTGAGTTTATGAGATATGACACTAGGGTTAATGCCAACTATGTCCTTTGTAGTATGAGCAAAGCTGTGGACATGATCTATCAATACTACTTTCATGCCTCGTTGCACTTTACTCAGCAAATCAGCTACTAGTATTAACTGTTTCCCCTTTTCTACTTCCCATCTAAGTAGCTTGCCCATTGGTGTAGGACCCAAGTCTTCTATATGTTTAGGGATGTCAAAGGGAGGATGCTTAGTGGGTTGGGCAGATGGTTCTCCCTCTAGCATCCATATGATCGATACAGTGAGAGGTAAACCTTTTAAAGTTATTACATATGCTTCCCTAGCTACCCTCTGATCTCCTTTTACAGCCATGATTTTGCCCTTATCAGAGTAGAAATTTACAGTTAGGTATCTAATGCATGTGGCAGCATCTAATTCATATAGGGCTGGTGTGCCCAGTATGACATTATGAGGGAATTGGATGTCTGCCACCATGAACTCCAATTTTAACCTTCTAGATGAATCCTCAGTCCCAAGCTCCATGGCTATTTCATGGACCAAGATACTTGTACAGGTTTACTTGCAAACCCAACAAGTGGAGTCCGGACTAGTTTGAGCCTAGCCTGATCTAGTTTTAGAATTTTGAACACATTCATGGTCATCAAGTTTACCGCACTACCTTCATCTATAAAGATTCTTTTCACCAAAAAGTTCTCTAAGATTCCCTCAATTACTAAAGCATCACTGTGTGGCACATGTATGTACTCGCCATCAGCTTTTGAGAACAATATGGGTGGTCTACGATGCAGTTTTTATTGAGGTAGTATCAAATATATCTCCCTGGCTCTCCTCTTTCTTGTTGAATTACTATTGCACCTAACGAACCACCGAATATAGTATGGATAGTCCATATGGTGTGACAGTGTCTACTTGATTTGTTTCTCTACTCCTTTTCTCACCAGTCATCTCCTATAAACTACTTTAGTTCACCCCTCACAAGGCGTTCTACATTCCTTTTCAATTGCTAGCAAGCATCAGTTTTGTGGCCCACATCCCTATGGAACTCACAATAATTGCTCTTTTCCCGATGGCTCGAGGAACCTTCTTTCATCTTCTTAGGATCAAAGCACTGGATTCGATCGCCTTATTCTCTGATCCATGATAAGATCTTCGAACTAGGTATGTTCACCAAGGTAAACCCTTTTTCTCTTGAGGTTCGTTATCTCTTGTGTACAAAGTTCGGATGGACAATCTTCTTCGAGGTGATCGCCTTCTTCCCAGGGGCAAGTGTCTTCGGGGTCTATGTCTTTTATCTTTGGCTAATTTACATTACTGAATCTCATAAGCCTTATCCAGTTTAGTATACTTATAAGCTCATGCCATGAGCTCGATGAAAGTCAAGGGAGGATCTATACTCAAGCTTCCAAATAAGCTTATTATACTTGAAGTTTTTAACCATCGCGCTGACCGCTACCTCATCATTCAGATTCTTTACCTGCATCGCCATCTTTTGGAATCTAGATACATATTATTGTAACATTTCTCCTTCGTCTCTCTTTAAATCTACTATATCAGAGGAGATTTTCTTAGATGGGATATAGGTTATGAAGCGAACTCAAAATACCATGGCTAGCTGTGAAAAAGAGTGGATGGACCCCGTTTTAAGCGTTCGATACCACTTCTGTGCTACCTCTTTAAGAGTGATGGGAAAAACTTTACACATTAAGTCTTTTGAGTTAATATGCAAGTACATTATAGTTCGAAAGGTTGCTAGATGACTCCTGGGTTCAGTACATCCATCATAAGATTGGAAAGTAGAAAGCTTAAATTTTGGAGGAAATGCTGCGACTAATATGTTAGGTGATAACTGTGAATCTTGTCGAAGACTGTAGTCTCCATTATCATTTAAATTCTTACATTCCCAAACTACCTCTTTAACCATATCCTTGAGATTCGCTTCATCTAATATCTGAGTGTGGCTGATTTCTTCATTGTGGGGGTTAATTCCCTTAAGATCTGGTTTTGATTCTGCTTTTTGGTATCGGTCAGATATTGAATGGCTTGGGTGTTCGAAAGAAAATGTATGGATTTTATCTTCTTGGCGAAAATGATTCATAGGTTTAGAAGGTAGGGTGAGTTCGCCATCGGGTAAGGGGTTCTCCAATAGGCTTTTCAACATTGTAGTGAATTGAGAATAAGCCTGGGCAAGGATTACTACAACTAGGGGATTAGTAGTAGAGGGAAAGGTGAAGGTGAACTGTTGGCCAGCTTTGTCGTGGGCATTACCTTGGCTTTCGGTGTTAGGATTTTCAATGGGGTTGGTGGCCATGAGGGGTCAAATAAAATATTACGGGGTTATTTAGGATTGAAAAGATTTAAGGTGTGTTCCATACTCATCGCACCAATTGTTAAGTTCTTAGAACTTGAGGTAGGGTCAATTGTGAATTTTCTCTGTTTTTGGGGGTGAATTTAGAATATATGTGGTGGAGTTCGACTAACCCATATCATATAAGAATTCAGAGTCCTAATTTATTTATTAGTTAGAGTTATTTTAGGGGGGTATGATTATTTCATTAAATATATTTTATTATTATATGTTAACAAGTATATAATTATACGGTATTTTTTCTAACTTCATGCAATACTGCAATTATATTAACATTATCTTCTACATCAAGATTTAATATTTCATAATAAAGAGTCAAATATTCATATAAAATCTTAAATTTACATCTAGGATCAAATACATGAGCAAAAGAAAAAAGGATGGTATATTTTTAAAATAAGATAACCATTTTTTTCATTAATAAAACACAAATTTTTAATGAAACATCATTTTCAAATTTTTGAAGTGCACTAACAATATTAATGCATATAGATAAAAAAAAAAAATGAGAAGTGAGATAATAAACCCCATCAAATTTATATGTAGCATCATTAAAAAATTTTAAAATATTCAAAATTTTTTACATAAATCTCCCAGTTTTGTGGATATAAATTAATTTCTTTAATATTGTTAGTAATAAACATGCACAATAATTCTCTATCTAAGAGAGATTCATATGTGAATTCCAATGAGTTGTGACATCCGTTGGAAAATGTTTTGGTCTTTTTTTATTTTTCTTATAAAATTTAGTCCAACTTTTCATCCCTTGAAAATGTCCCCATAAAAATAAAATAGCTTTCTAATTGGAGAAATAAAAAATTCAAGAACTTTTAAGCCATCTTATACACAAATTTAAAACACAGTATGTACATCCAATATGAAAAGTTTTCCACCAACATTTAGTTCACAAGTTGTTTTAAGTTCAATAATTATTTTAGTGTTGGCAGAGGCATTATCAAATGAAATTGAAAAAAAATTTCGTCAATTTATATTCATCTAAAATTAAAATAATCATTCCATATATATTATTTGCAGTATGTTTATCATCAAAAATATGAAATGGAATAACTCTTTTTTGAATTTTCCAATTATCATCAACCAATGACAAGTAATACTCATATAAGAATACATTTGCCAATGATCACTCCAAACATTACAACCAATTGAAACATGAATTTTTATTTCAAAAAATAAAAATTCTAACTCTTTTTTTCCTTTTTTATATAAAACATAATAGTTTGTTTTACAATATTTCTAGACACTCTTTAGCTAAAAGATTTAAAGATTTTTAACAATATTGATTAAAATCCACTTTCATCAAAACTATAAGATAAATATTCTATAGAAATTATTTTAGTTAATTTTTCTTTTTGTTGTTTTTAAGAATATTAAAATAAATAAAACATAGAAGATGTGTATCCAAAAATTTGTGTTCGAGACTGATAAAATCTATTTTTGTTGTATGTTTTGCTTTCAAATACTTCCAAAATGATCCATAACCGTCCACTTGTTTGTATTTATAAGATATTCCACAATAATTGCAAATCACATCGAATATTTTATCGTTTTTAAATTTTTTCATGAAATGAGTAGCGAATATATCAAAATTTTGTCTTGCTCATCGAACAATTTGTGTATGTTGTTCTTCCTCTTGTTGTTAGTTGTCTTCATTAAATTCAGATTCTTGAGTTGAAATTTTCAAATTTTCATTTGGATATCCCTTAAGATCAAATTGGTTGAGAGTGAAATCGAAAATGTTATACATAGGCATAAATGAGTTTTGCGTTTCTTCAACATTTCCCTCGCCCTTAACGAAACTTGAGTTTCATCTACTTGTCATTATAGAAAAATAATATGTAACTTATAAAATTGAATAAAGAAATTAGAGAGAATAATTAGATATTGGAATTTGGAGAAATTAATTGACAATAGTTTGAATAAATAATTAGAGATTGGACTTTGAAAAATTATTTTGTAATATTTTGGACAATAATTTATAAATGAAAATTAAAGAGATTGTAGAGTAGAGAATAATATAGAGTAAAGAAAGTAGAAATAATTTTTTGTGAGGGGATTATAAATGGAAAGTGATATTTATAATAAATTCAAAAATCAATTTTTCATAAATACACTTAAAACTAGCCGTTATATAGTCTTTTGTAGTTGTTAGTAGGATTAATTTGGCAATCTCACAAAATTATACGAAAAAATAAAAAAATTGTTGGAATTGATACCGCGAGTTCTAGCCATTTGAAAGAATTTAAATTTTTTGAACGCCAGTTTGAACCATCGATTGGAACCGTCAGTTTTAACCGGCTAAAAAAATCACCAATTTCGGACGGATCCGGTTGATTTTTCGAACCGTCGATTCATTGTTCCCAAAATGGTGGAACCAAAACGAGGCTGTAGGCTAGTGGTTTTGATTTCAATTCCCACAAGTTTCGAACCAACAGTTCTAGTTCGGAAAACTAGAAAATAGCCACCCCTAATTGGAACAACTTAACAAATGTCAAATTTTAAGTTTCTATATTAATAAAATGTAAAAAAATTTAAAAATTAAAACAATGTCAATATTAGTCAAAAATAAATTAGTAACCCGTAGACTATCCTTATACAACTTTTGTGATTCAACCACGACGACCAGTAATGGTGATCGACTTTCGGAGACGGCCGTGGCGACGACGATGACGATGACGATGAAGGCAATAATAAAAAGATAAAATAGTAAATGAATAATGAAAATGGCATTATTCTCAATCTTATTTAAAAAAATTTATTAGAAGAGTCCTAAAATCATGTTTGAGGGAAAATTCCATTTTTTTTCATGATTTATTTCTTCCTACCTAACAAGGAAAAAGGTAATCCTCCCTTTTATAAAAGAGAGAAGACTTCAATTTCACTCAAAATTGATGTAGGATTTAATTTACCTTTTTGTAATCTATGATGCACAGACACCTTAAAAAGCCTAGCGTACCCATGTTGTACCCGTATCGGACATCGATACTCTTTGGACACTCCCGAACACATGTCGGACACTTTAAAAAATGTGTCCAACTATTTTTTTTAATTTTATTAATTTTGGACACTTTTAAGACACTTCAAGGACATTTCAAAAGACACTTTTTGGACACTTTAAGGACACTTATAAAATTTTCATAAAACTTTTAGATAGATTTATTAACAAAAATTTTAAATTGAGGTCATAAATATAAATTAGATAAATATATATACTTAAAATAAAAAATTGCGACATATATAAGAAGAAGAAAACCCTAAATCGTTATATAGGTTTATATTTATTACTAAATTTAAACACTGGTTCATTGTTAAAAAGAGAGGCACACAGTGTTATTGATTCAAAATTGAATTCAATTGCACAAAGCTGAAGAAATCGGTATGTTATTTATCTTTTATTCTTCATGCAATTCTTTATTCTCAGTTCAACCCTTCTTTTTTATTTTTGTAATAGGTTATATATACTGCTATTTGTTACTCCCCAAACGGAGAAAGCTTCTGTTAAAAAAAAAATGGAGAAAGCTTAATCAAGAGAGTAGAGCATTAAATTGAAAGTTTGTGTTCTATCTAGAAAAACATAATAAATATTAATTCTTTTCTTGATATTTTATTGTTTCTCTTTTCTAAAATTGAGAACACAGTGATTGATGTTGTCTTATGCATGGTAGAACACGCTTTGTCTAAAATAAAGAGTAGAGCATCAATAGGCACATAGTAACTACAAAACATGCTTTGTCTTTTTATGTGATACTTTTATTTGTTCTTTATTCTTGTCTTATGTATGGTAAAACACATGTAATTAAGTAACATGCTTTGTGGTAGTGAAATTTATATAGTTTCTTGTCAAAACTTTTTGCTTATGATTGTATTTTAATTAATAACTTTGGCCTGAGAATTCTTAGAGGCCCTTATGTCCCATTCAAATTTTTATTAAGACCATTATCTTGTGTCTGTGCATCCATTTAATATTTGCTCATAATAATGAGATTAAACTCATCAGGGATCAAGCCGAGAGGGAATTATGGACATATCTACTTTTATATTGAGTTGTGTATATTATTAATACTTTCAGTGTTATAAATTTACATACTTTTGTGATTTCATATGATTTTATATAATTTTTTATATTTATTGTTGAATATATATTAGTTAGATATTTTAATGATATCTTTGTTAGTATTGGTGTTGTTTTTTTAATCATGATATTGTATTTTAATAATTTTTTTTATAAAGGTTGTTCATATGGCACATTCGGATAGTGCTAGTAATAATATTGCTACATCTACTGAAGATGATAATAATCCTCTCTGAAAGTATGTTACTAAAGGTCAAAAAATAGGAGGAAATATCAAGTGGCAATGCAATTTTTGTCATGACGAAAAATATGGTAGTTATACAAGAGTTAAGCCTCATTTACTAAAAATACCCAATAAAGGAATTGGAGGTTGTAAAAAGGTGAAACTTGCTGATATAGCTGAAATGCAAAAATTGAAGGAAGAAGTTAAAAGAAAGCCCAAAGTTTTGCATCAAAGCATGTACCATTACCCCCTAATGTTTATGGAACCCAATCACAAAACATGACAATACAAGAGGTTTGGAATTCAAAGAAAAGAAAGACAAATGAGAGTTCAAACCCTATTTCTAAGGCTTTTAACATGCAAGCTCGTGATAGATTACATGCTGAGATTGCTAGAATGTTCTATACAGCAGGTTTACCTTTTAATCTAGTTAAAAATCCATATTTTATTAGTTCTTACAATTTTGCTACTAATTCTGGATTGAGTGGTTATTTGCCTCCAGGATATAATCTATTGAGATATTACTTGAGCCTATCAAAGGCTCTTGGGTAGAGAAGGGTGTTACTATTGTGTGTGATGGATGCAGCGATCCACGACGAAGGCCATTAATTAACTTTATTGCTATTAATGAGAGTGGTTCTACGTTTATTAAAGCTATTGATTGCTCAAATGAGGTAAAGGATAAATATTTTATTGCAAATTTAATAAAAGAGGTCATTGATGAGGTTGGGCATGAAAATGTGGTTTAAATTATTACTGATAATGCAAAAAATTGTAAAGGTGCAGGTGAAATAATTGAAGGGATGTTTCCACATATTTATTGGATACCATGTGTTATTCATACTCTTAATCTAGCTTTGAAGAATATTTGTGCTACAAAAAATGTTGAAAGCAATCAACAAACCTATGAAGAATGTAGTTGGATTACAGAAATTTATGGAGATATTATGCAAATTAAGCACTTTATTATGAATTACACAATGAGATTGGCAATTTATAATAAGTTTGTCTCTTTAAAATTGCTTTCAGTTACAGAAACACGTTTCGCGTCTGTTATTGTGATACTTAAGAGATTTAAACTTACTAAACGTGGCCTTCAAGAAATGGTTATAAGTGAACAATGGTCTTCTTATGAAGAAGATAAATTCGACAGGGCTAAATTTGTAAAGGAAAAGGTGTTAGATGATATTTGGTGGGACAAAATTGATTATATTCTTTCATTTATTGGGCCTATATATGATATGATTAGAGCTTGTGATACTGATAGACCTTATCTTCACTTGGTTTATGAGATGTGGTATTCAATGATTGAAAAAGTAAAGATGGCAATATATCGAGAGGAAGGCAAGGAATTGAAAGAGTCATCTACATTTTATAATGTGATTTTTGACATACTCACCGATCGTTGGACTAAAAACAACACTCCTCTTCATTGTTTAGCTCATTCATTAAATCCAAGGTAATATAAATTCGTAATTTGTAAGGTTGAATTGTTTTACGATTGTAAGTATTGTAATTTGATATTATTTTATCTGTTTTTTTTTTTTTTTTTAAGGTACTATTGTGATACATTGGCTTTAAGAAAATTCAATTAGAGTTGCACAGCATAATAATGCTGAAAAGTCTTAAAAATTCAACTAGTTTTATCTTTAAAAAGTCTTATTTTACTAACACGTTCATCGTGTTACAATGAAAATACCATCACTTTGGAGATTTCACTGAATTTAAATTCTTTTTGTTAACAATAGAAATAAAACTTCATCATCCAATTGTTAATTATAACTTTTTGATATTTGTAATGTTCATATTTTTACTTTGGTTTGGTCCGGTTCCAATTCTTTAGTACTTCGATTCTGATTTTGGTTCATAAAAATGATAGAACCAAATTTTTAATTTAATTTTAGTTCTTAAGAAAAACATTATCGGAACCTGACATGCACAGCCCCAAGTTATCATGTAGTGTCCAATATTACTATCTCTACCCGATACTAGCTACCCTAATCCTTTTTAACAGGATAGGTCTCACTCTAAAATGAGCCAATAAAATACCAATGCTTGACAAAGACAAGCTTACACCACAATATTATACCGAAGTTTTGAGCAGGATGCGCTAAACCATCCATAGATTTCTTTTAAGGGCATTATTTATATATATATTAACATCAAAACCAAAATCACCGTTCCATGAACAGTTATTTTGACTTTAATTGACAATTATACCCCCCAATTACCTCTAAATACCCTTAATAATTTTTATTATCCTTAAAATAGTGTAAAGTTGAAGTTGCAAAGAAGTAAATTAAACAACCTCTTCACAAAAAAAATAAAATAAAATAAAAAATAGTGCAAAAGTTGAACGAATGTTACTTTATGATTAGTAAATTTCAAATCATGAGATATATTTTTTAAAAAAATAATCTCCAATAATTTTTCATGGCATTTTATTTACAAAAATTTATATATAAATTTTCTTTATGCCTTGCATCAAAATTACCAACTCAATTGGTATTTTTTATGCTTTCGATAAATCTATGTGAAAAAAATATAATTTATATTAAAATTGAAAACCATTAATTTGATTTATAGTTTTGAGGAATTCTTATAAAATTTTGCATCAAAATTGGAAAACCCCTTTTTGTTTTATAAAAATAATTAACAAGTGAAAAAAAAATCATTTTAGATACTTTTATTATTTACTATTAATTTTTTAGATTTTTACTTCAATTATTTTTAAAGAAATTTTTGAGAATTATTTAATGATAAAAAGAAATTTCTTAAAAAATAATTGAAGTTTATTGGAAAATCGCAAGAGATAATTTTTAAATGGTTTAAAAAAAATGTGTTTAATAGTCAAAACTTCAAAAAGTTAAAAAGTACAGAAAAATATTTTTTTTAGATTTGCTTAATTCATCGAACAAAATAGCAAATAAAAAGGAATAAATGTTAATTTGATTTTTAAACTTATTTAGTAAGATAAAAAAAATGTCTAATTTGACATTTTGGATCAATTTAGCCTTTGAAATTGAATAAAATTATTAAAAATATTTTATTTCAATTTCTTAGATTAATTTAACCCTTCAACTTATTTTTATTTTTATAAATTAATAATTGACTTTTAATTCCTTTCTGTTACATATTAACAACACTTAAAATTAATAAAAACATGATTTCTTTTAATATATTAAATTTATAAATCAGGAATAAAGGTTAATTTTAAAATAAAAAATGCATTATAACAAGTTCAAACGCATTATAGAGGTTAATTTTAAATCGTTCAAATTAATACATATTTATAAATTTAAAATCATCCATCAAAATAAAAAAGGGATATAATAAATTTTATATATCACTTTTCTATAATTAATTAATTAATTTTTATCTAAAAAGTGAAAATCGAATCTTATTAATTATTTTATGCAATCTCTCCCAATAATAATTTCTATACACAAGTCTCAAATCTAGATTTTTGATTAAGGGAGAAGGAGTCAACCACTTCATTCCAACCGTGCGTGACTTAGAGCAGATTTTGATGTGGTTTAGAATTTGATATGCTTTAGAATTTATAAAGTTGGGACGCAAAGAGACAATTATATTAAGAAATTATCATAACTAGGAAAAAGAAAAAAAAAATTAATAGAGGTTTACGTCTAGCTGTTAGCATTAGTTGGAATGAATTGAAAACCGAGCCAGTCAGTTCTCAATTGGGTCAGTTCAGAAATCAAACCAGCACATCCCTAAATTACTCATCTTAGAGATACTAATAGTTTTAATCACAAGATTCATTAAAATGGACATAATATAAATGTTGTGTAATTGAATATCCTTTCCACAAGCATATGATGAAACAAATTAAGAATTCAACAGATATGAAAGAGAAAAAAAGGCATTTCTCTGCATTTATTCAAGTAGTCCATTGCTACAAAAAGAATAAAGAACCTAAGAGGAAGCAGCAGAATGACCTTAAATGGAGTTACAGTGGGAATACCCACCTTTCCTCAAGAATTAATTTCACTGATAGAAACAAATTTACAGGGTTACTAACCATATTCTACTTTCAGCTTGCAGGGAGGTTCTCCAGCCAAAGATGGAAAAAGATCCCGGCCTGAGAACCCACAAGAATCGCCATTGGTGCAAGGTGCCCCAATTCGAGGCCTGCACAAAAGAATAAAAATTTCCTAAAGTTGGTTAATTTTTCCGCTGCTCCCATAATTAATCTTTTGGAATTTCCGTGTTGTTAGAACCCCACTAGAGAAAATAAAGTTAGCAGAGCCAGGTTCTAGATCAAGCTCCAGACGCAGGCCAACAAGTTTCCTCATCAATCGTGTGAATCCAAAAGTCAACTTAACCTGCTCTCCGGCCCTAAAATCGGGCCTCTGACTTTAAGACGCTTCGGCCCAATCTCTATGGGGGGCGGTTCCCTCATGTTCTTTCCCAACTCATGCTGGAACCTGTCTACTCTGTGGTGTTCTCGCTGTCTGCTCATTGCTTCATCATTGACCCACTTCTTGAACTTAATAGAGATGGGAATGCCACTTCCCCTGGCAAACCTGTCCCTTGATCCATACTCTGGAGTCTCCTTACAATGCAAAGTCGGTGTATAATTTTGATTCGATTCATCATCAGTTCGGCTGCATTCTGATGACATCGTTTGGGCAATTCTTCCTTCAAATTGAAGCTTTTTCAATCGTTTCAGCCCCTGTTTCATTGAAAAAATATGAGTTGGTATAAAATTCCAAAAAAGAAAATTGAAGCAGCGTGTATCAAAATGGAGAACAAAAACATAAGGCGAAAAACCAAGAACAAGAGATGACAAGCATGTCCAGCATTTGCTTCACAGACAACTTCATAGATGACGAGAAGAAGAGGAGACAAAGCATATTAAATATAATAAAAATATTTCATAACATCTAATAGCTTACAGCAGAAAGAGACACAAGTATATCACAACATCCTCGGATGCCAAGACAAATAAACCTATTCTTTCTCGTCTCCATGAAGAACAGCACAAGGCTTCCCTTATCTGATTTTCACACATATATAACTTTCTATTGAGAAATATCTAACCAAAAAGGAAAAAAAATGGTCCAGTTTTGGAAACAAACAAATTTAAGAGACTACTGCACACTCAATAGAAATAGAATACACCAAAGTCCCAATTCTTTAAATACGTGTTATATTCTTCTAGAAAGATCATCTCAGCTCCACCATAAACTCAAGTTTCATGCCCCATCCCCCATAAGGACCAGTTGACTTTTTCTTTTTCTTCACCTTTATTTTTTATCCCCCTATGCTTCTGCTTCCAGTGGCAAATTATCCTTACAATTTTTACCTCATTTTTCACGTTAGAGTCTCACATGTCTACTGCTCAATGATGCAGAATCCCAAGAATTAGTGTCAAACAGACAAAAACTTGATGTTGATAAGGAAACTGAAACACAATAATTGCACAACAAATAAAAGGGGGATGATGCTGACTGTCCGAACAATTAGTAAGTTCCAATTTCCCACTAATAAAAGACAATGCATATATAAAATGGCAAAAGGACAGTAGTCTACCTGGTATTCGCAATTCTTCGAAGACCCATTATCAGTCACAACTTTTTTTTCCACTTTGAGAGAAGAGCGTCGCTTAACCCTAAATATCTCTGAATCGGAATCATCACTGTGATTATCTACACGAGGTCTAGCCTCTGATCCATAACGAACACCCAGCCGGGTACTCCGGCATTCATCGTGAGAAAAAGAGGATAGAGAGGACTCAAGCATGTCGTGTGATACTTCTTCAAATAACTTCTTACAATCAAGATTCCCTATGTTAAAGTCTGCACATCCTTTTACCTTCTAAAGAAATGAATAAACCAAAAAAAAAATTCATTATCAAAATATTAAAAAGACCATTCTTCTCACTGTTTGAGAGTGATTGATATAAGAAATGAAAAAAGGATGAATTGACAGCTACTTTAGGGAATAAGAAATTAAGAAGCTGAAACTTACACTGTTGGCTGCTGAAGAGCTTTCAATCACCTCACCAGAAGAAAAGAGAGCAGATGCAGAACAAGAAATAGATTTTCCTGAGACTTCAGGTCTAAAATTTTCAATGCCATGTATGAATTTAGACTGACTTAGGGCTTCTGAACCATCCTGAATTGTTGCAGAAGCCTTGGGGTTAAATCGAAAGTTAATTTCACAATAAGGAGAGTATCCATCCTCTAAAACACCAAAAATCTTATTTGACAATGGATAGGAATACAAATCATCCCCACTTCTTGCTTGCTGTCGAATCTCCTCCAGTATTCCATCTTCCTTCTCAAACCTCTTGGCTGCAGCTTCCATTGCTGAAATATCCTCCCTTAAAAATAAGGTATGATTTCTTCCACATGGAAAGTCAAGTGACTTAAAATCTGGATAGGTGATAAGGATCAATGTAAGTTATTGAGAAGCCAATATCAACAAACAGAAAAACAACATTATAGTACACAGAGACAGACACAACAGCAAATACATAGCAAACATACCATGACGAAGGCACACAGCATGCAAGTCACAATTGCAATTGAGGAAAGCTAAATAGCAGTCTCGTTTGCACAAGCTGCATAGAATAGTTCCATGAGTATTTTGCAAAAGGCTAGTGCATGCCCCTGATTTCATAAGAGACCAGCGAGCGTAATGCTGGAAACGCATCAGTTTGACAAAAGAAACCTTAATACAGTGATGAGAAACCAAATCAGCCGAGGAATAATCTGAATCTTCAATTTCCCGGCTTGAATAGAGATTCATTGCTTCTTTGCACAAAAGTTCTTCATGGGGAAGAAGAGGCATCCTGTTCAGAATTGCATAACGCCGACTAGCAATAGCTCCCATTGGAAACCAATCACCAATTGCAAAATTTACAGCTTCACCACAATTAAAACCTAAAGATTTACAATAGGTAAAATACAACGCCACGATTAGATAATGCCTAATGTTCTTCCTTAGCAACTAGAGATAAAAAAAAAAATTATGATATCTTACCATGGCTAAATCCAGCGTGATAAGCTCTGGGAAAGGTGATAACAAACTCCCCAGGCTTTTGCACAGCCTTGAAGACAGGGACACCATGTTCCAACAATATATTTGGAGGAAACAATGTGGTTTTCCCCAAAAGTACATCAAAAGCTCCATCCTCTCCCTCAGTTGATAGAATATCATGGCTGTAAACATGTTCCCTAACCACCTTTTCAAATTCTAAAGCTGCATGGCCAGGAATTCCATACCAAGTTTTTGATGCCCCACAGTGATGGTAATTAATACTGTCAGATTATTAAGGAAAAGATAATAATTAGAAGCTTATTAAATAAAACTTACCATGCAAATGAAATAAAAGGATATTGTTGAATGTCCCAAAAGTATGTACAAGACCTACCTATATAAATAATGGTCTTCCACATGCCAAGCAAACATACTAAATAACATTCCAATGTAAAGCATGGGATCTGTTACCCCCTGAAATGAACAAAATGTAGGTCAAGCAGTGACAGAAAGTATAAAGACAAATATTTAAATAGATATATATAGTCTAGTTACCGGGATAGCTGTTTCCAGAAGACGTAAAATGGACTTAGGCAGCCTTGAAACATTCTGAAAACACAAACAGAGATGAGATATAACAATTGCTAGGCATGATGCAATATTAAATTAAAGAATCTCTAATGTGCTAATTGCAGGAAAGTGCTTTTAAAGAATTATTTTAACATTTATCCAAAACCAACTATTTTATTCATAGAAATCAAAAAATAAAATAACAAATCTTATACAGAGGGCGAGAGATAAAAGACGAAACAGTTGATCAAATGATAAGAATCAAAATGGGATATCACCACACAGGAAAATGTCATTCTTCTTCATGACATTATCAACTTTCCTCTGAAAGAAAAAGTATCTCTAGGGAAAGCCAGCAGGGGCAAAGCCAGAAATTTATATTAAGAGTGTTAATCTTTGACATCTAAATCAAGGGGGCAACTGAATAAAGGAACAGCCACAAAACCTACAGGTCTTTGGTTCCAGAAAGAATTTCTCCACTCTACACACATACGATACATTATTCTAAGAATTTATCCACTCTACATACATACAATATATTATTCTCTAATCAACACATTAAATTGCCCATTGCCAAAACAAAAAGAAAAAGAAGGAACACACTTCTCATTGCTCAAGCATATGAACCCCATATACACCGGACGAGATCCCCTGAAACAATCCAAAATTGCCAGGAAGCCTCACGCATATCTGCTGAAGGCTAGAGTTTGAGGATTTACAAAACCACCCCTTATTCCAAAGGGATATAGTCCCAATACTTTTTATGTTGTGGTTGTTGTTAACATTTCATCGTACTTTGATGTGTACTTTGCATTTGGATGGTCACAAGGTCATCATCCTCCAAGTCAATAAGTACATATAACATTATAGCAATGAAAACTATGACTAGTTACAATACTGAGGTGAATCCACTTGTCGTACAGCATTTTACAATGTTGAGGTAAAATTAAGTAGGTGACGCTTCATCAGAAAGAGGTACAGGAAAAGACAAAAAAGGATAAAATCAACACCTTTAAATTCCATTTGCTATTTCCAAGCAGATCAGTGGGCGAAGATGAAAAGGCACTACCATCAACATCACATGCATATTCAACTGTTTCTGTCTTTCCACAAGCAATTTCATGCCAAAATTCCTTTTCCAAGTATGTTGCAGGAAGACAACTGGTACTACAGTATCTACGAGCGTAAACCTTATTCGCCAATTTCTCGAAATCACGAAAGGTATAATTTCTGAAAAGGTATACTCATGTTTTAAGCCCATATAGAACGCTATAAAAAATTATATTTGCTTTGAAGTAAGAAAACTCACCTTCCACTCATAAAAAAGGTAACTCTATCATCAGTATCCCACTCTGAAAGACGAAGAGGTTGCACTCTAGTCGTGAATTTGAATCCTGCTTTCTCCCTCATGAGTACAACCCCAGCAGGAACAGAAACACTTAAAGGGGAAACGATCTTGCATATACCTGCACAAGAAGAAAGAAAAGTCAGGTCAAAATTGGACTGGTGTACAGAGATTTAAATTGCACCTGGGCTGTTTCAAGGTATTGCAGCCAAAGGCTAACAGTTGTAGCTGGAACTACTCTAAACCTTTTTAAAAAATCGGCATGCAGAACAAAATGACTGCGTGCAGTGTAATTGGCTGTAATGGCCTGTGACAGTGGTGTAGCAACCAAAACAGGGTGCTTGACATTTGATTCTCAAATCATGTATAAGAATAGGCCAAAATCTGGCACAACAAATGTCATTTGAAATGCCGCTACAGTGAGTGAGTAAAAAAGTGCAAAACTGAATGCGATCCTCGTGGAAATATAAAAAAAGAGCACTAAACATTCTAAAATTTTAACAATTTTATATTAACAGTTGAAGGCACTCCACTAAGACAGTAAAAGGAGTTAGTTTTTGCACCGATTACTGAGAAAAAGTAGGAAACAAAACCAGCTGTACATTATCAGGGTGCAAGTAAAAAATTTAACAATGCTAACTTCCATACTTTGACACTTAAGTCTAGCAAATTCAAGTATTTTTAGCTGTGGAGAAAAAGGATGAAAACCCTTTCACAAGCAATTGTGGGCCATCTCCCCTTGTGGAACAAGGGAAAATACTATGGATGAGTTCCTATTAGACACATCTGAAGAAGATTTAGAACAAAACAACTCTCAGACATAAAATTAAGGTCCAAAGCATTTTATTGACAGTAGATATGCTAACTAAAGACCAGAATAACAGTGTTCTGAGATTTGTAAAAAAAAAAAAAAAAAAAAAACTGTAACATTCCGTGGGTTTATGGAACCACACTGCAAAATCAGTAAAAAGTCCATATGTTTTTTAAAGGCTTATTTTCAAAATCAGTTTGCTATACAATTTAACAAGACAAGATTGATTCTAACCATCCAATTTGCAAGTGTTTCTCAGTAAGCAAATATTAAAGAGATTATTCAACAAATATTCATTACCATATTTTGAAGCTTCAGGAGCTATTTTCTGTAAATACACCAAAGGATCTTCGAACTCCGCCTTTGTTGGATGGTATACAGGGCATACTGGGATTTTCTCTGTCCATTCTAGATCACTTGTATCAAATTTATCAACCTTCCGCTTTGGAAAGGCAGCTGTCCCGCTTGAAGCACTGTTTGATGAAACAAAAGATTCCACATTGCCGTGTAATCTAACACCACATGATGCTGAAACCCTTAAAGCATCTCCCCCACTTCTACTCATCATGCTGGTGACACTTATAGTCTCAGTAGCAGTTTCTGATTTCATTCGCTGAAGCCTTTTACGCTTCAGAAATTCTAACCCATTTCTAGCCTCTTTGGACAAACAGACCCTCCCTTCCACCTGTCAAAATGAAAAAGCAATATGATGTAACCTAATAACTTCAAAACAGAAATAAAGCAGAACCGACATCCAGACACCCAAAAACGAAGACGACGAAGATGGAGACAAACCAGTTGATTTACATAAACAAAATAAAATTCAGATCCTAACAACCAAATGCCACTTCATATTAATTAGCAGTTACAAGTACATTCCAAATTAGCCTCAGACTATAACATAATCCTACTAAGTTTCCGCCAGAGGATTGCTAAAGAGGAAGAGAAAACACTATGCTGGAACGCATAAAACACTGAAAATTTTTTTCCAGTTTAAATGGATACCTTAATTATGTACAATAAAGCATTGATCAAAACTAATGATTTCACCTGTCAGGCTAACCCTGGCCACATAAACCACTCTCGTGTCATGCTAATGCAGGGTAAAAAATTAGAGGAATTTCACTTTTAAGTTCCTATATTACTCCATAAATATGAGGTCCTACACATATCCTTCCTCATGCAAAAGCTCAACCTCTGACAACATATGAGCTTTTGGCTGCTGCGTAAATTAAATATTAGCCGCAGGAAAAACCTTTCTATTGAGTCAACCCAAAATGACCAAATCAATTAATCACTTAACACCACAATTAAAGCCAGAAATGAGTTGTTTACTGGACCCATCTTGAATTGCGAGTCAATGGCTCGACAAATCATTAAATTTTAACCTAAAAATGCACAAATTGACCCAACTCTATATGACCATATCAACTATGAAAAAATTATTCTTAATCTTACCCGGAGGAATTCAACAAATACCCGCGTAAAATCTTATCAAGGAAAGTTAATAAACTAAAATTGGAAAATAGTAATAATGATTGGACCATTTGGCCCATGCAATTTATTTGCTGATCACAATCAAATCCCAAGCTTAAAAACAAAAAATAAAAACAGAAATCAATTTGCAGTTTTATAAAATTTATTTAGCAAAAAAATCCCTATATAAGCGAATAAAATCAACTTGTCTCAGAAGCATTTGAATAACAGAAAACGAAACAGACGAAGGATTTCAACGAATCAAATAACTAGAAATCAAAATGACTTTCTAAAAATAGAAACGAAAAAACTCAAGGCAAAAATTATCCAAAAACTGAAGAGACCGTTGCATATCAGAACAATGCTTTAAGATCTGACTGATAAAACACCTTAACAAATTTTTGGAAAAAAATTACTACAATATACACAAATTGATAACTCTTTACAAAAATTACAACAATTTGTCCGCCTACCATTTCATTCCGTAGTCGCGTTCTATTTGCCTCCGTTTTTCGTGAAGTTTTAGCGACAAACTGAGTCCAGAAATCCAAAATACAAACCCTAGATCATGATTTCTCCATCAAAAATTCATAAAGGAGAACCAAATAGCCCACATTCTCCCAAAACTCTGAAAACACGAACGAACCGCGTGAAATCAGAGATCCGAATCGTTTTCCAATAGACACAGAGGAATGGAATTAAAACAAATCACGGAATCTCATGTCAATAAAATAAGCTGTTTTCCGGTGAGAAACGGAGGCAGTTTCGCCGGAGTGAATAGCGGTTTACCGGCGAGGTGAAGAGGTTTACCGGTGGAAGGAAGAGGAGGAGGAAGAGAGAGAGGAACGCAGAGGAGAGAGAAAGGAAAAGGAACGGCTTAGAAAACCGGAAAAGAGCTAAAAGAGGATAATTTATAGTTTTATAGTGCAAAATAGTTTGCTTTAATGCAATTTTTTAATAATATTTTTTAATTTCATGAAATAAATGGGGAGAGAGAGGAAACGAAGAATTGTGAAGGAAAGTGGTGGTTGTTAGGTGGTTCAACCAAACGCCTGCCGGCCAAAACGCGTTTTTTTGGGTTCCCTTCGCTCGCGTTTCGCTGCTTTTGGAAGCTTTCCGTTTTGAGGACTTGACCATTTTGACCCCATATAACTGGATTTATGACCACCGAATGTCAACGTGCCAAGTTCTCGTTTTCTATTTTCTGAATTCTAGTTTATTATCAAAGATAGTAATTAGTTTATTCTCTTAGACTCATAAATTTTTAACCTATTCTCTTTTTTTATTTATTGGAAATTATAGTTCTATTTTTCTTTTTATAAAAAGAGAATTTTTTAGAAATTTTCAACTTTATCCTATTTAATTAAACTCAAAAAACTCTACCCTATTTAATATTTAAATAAATAAAATATTAATAATATTATATATTTTTTTTATAATTTAGAGTAAAACTATGGTAGAAATTATTTATCTTAGCCATACGGACAAATGGGAAACCAAAACTTGTAAAATTTTTATTGAGTGGTATATAATAGTTTTTTTCTTGTTAAATTTGTATTGATGGATACGAGATAATTTTTTTTTTTTTTTTTGGAAAGGAGAATTCGTGCTATAATATCCGATAGTTATATTACATATTTAACTATCTTATCAAGACTTATATAATTCTATTTATGATTCTAAATAGAAATTAAATTTAATTCAATATTTAATTCTTTTCTATATAATAGATTTAAATTTTATGGAGAGATAATTAACTTCGACCCTTTTTTAAAATCAAGATAGTAATTTCTTTAAAAAAAAGCTCAAGATATTAATTATAAAATTTTTGAATGCTAACCATAGTCTTAAAATTTCTTTTTACTATATTTATACATTAAAATATAATTTAATGATAAATTCAGATATCTGACAATACATTTAAATTTAAAAATCTCCAATACTCAAAAATATTTTTTTACCATATTTTATTTTTTACAAAAAAATAAAATTAAATTAGAAGCTCTGCACACGATTATTTTCACCAACCTTCGGAAGTTTTTCTAGTTAGTTAGCGTACTTTTCAGGAAGACAGTTATACCCCTTATAGAGCCCGCCTTTTGGTACAAAAGTAATGACATTTTCGTAATTTAAGTTAATTCCCGTAAATTAAGTGGACCGAACACGAAGTGTGACCGGACGTGATCATGGAAATGACGCCAACTCGAAACGTGGCAGGATCAGAGTACTATAAATCACATGTGGCAGTTAGCTAAGGCTGCCGTTATAGGCGTTTTGTGTATCACAATGGACATCGCTAAATCGGATTTAGATGGCGGTTACAGCAGGTTTCACGGACCCATGTACAACCAGTCCCCAGCTGTTGCCTGTTGGATCCTTTCCTCACGAGTGAGCCACTACTTTTTTTTCCCTTCACACCTATTATTAAAAATATTTTTAATTAAAAGAATAAGTCAAATGCAGATTGAGTAATAAAAAAATTAGATTAATTGTTAAATTAATAATGAATCACTTCCTAAATATTACACTTTGTTTTCTTATTTGTTAGAGTCTTAAAAAACCAAATTATATTTTCCCCTCTTACCCTTTACATTATGTTAAAAACATGAAAAGACTAATTAGATTTTATCTTTCTTTTAAAAAATTTTTTTCTGAATCCACTTATATATCAATTATAAATTTTTTAAAAAAAAATAACAATTTTAAATATTTTAAAATATTAATTTAACAATAATAAATAATTGAGTCCTTAATGTTATGTTTGGAAATATGGAAGAAGTAAAATGAGAAAATAAAATGATATTATTTATTTACCCTCTTATTTTGCAGTAATTGTTTGGATCGAGAGTGTAAAATAATTTTATTTTTATTATTATATATGAATAGTAACCTTTCATCCTTTATTTTTTATTTCTCTTTATTTTATAAAGAAAAATGTACAATATAAATAAAGTTATTTTATGCCTTCTATCAATATTTTTCACCAAACTAAATAAAGTAATTTAGAAATTTCAATATATTTTCACTTCTTATTTTGCATCCTCTCCAATTTTGCATGTCCCAAAGAAAGGCTAAATTCAAATCGGAGGGGACAAAAAATTGTCGCCCCTGGGGAGAGGGAAGAGACAGAGGACGGTGTTCTTGTTATCTCTTAGTTACAAGGAGGTTGGTATAATGATTAGTTTTCCAGAGTTAGCGAAAACGAAACTTTGGAGGATCTTATGGACTTTGGCGGCTCGGCTTTAACTTTCAGTCAATGTTTTACACTCTGACGCTTTCGTCGTCTCTTTAGTCTTTCCTGCCAATACGGCTCAGCGTCAAGTTTCTTTGAGCTATTCCTTAGTTTGACATTGTGTCCCACAAATTAAGCCAGCAATACTGTGGTCATTTTGGAAAACCCCAATCCAACACTTAAAGTTCTTTAGATATCTATTTTGAGATCTTACTTTTCATTTTTATTCCATTTTGATCCACTAATTATTCAATTTATGAATTTAACATCACATAATAAAAAATTAACGCTCTAGCCAAAAGGGACAACTATATCTATATAAATATAAAAAAGCTAAGACACAAAAGCTTATGTGGCACAATTTTAAAGTACTAAAATATTTGTGGTAAAAAGTTAATCTATTAAATTAGAAATAATTTTTTCATTTTTTTAAAAAAATATTTTTAATATAATTAATAGGGAACTTAAATATGAAAGCTACCGAACCAAGTAACCATGAAAATATATTAAGAAAGTGATATGCAAAAATGGAGGGAGCAAAATGATTATAGTGTCTTAAAAATCACCTTAGACCATGGTTTGAATCTAGGGAAACTTCTTTTCTTTTTCAAAATAAAAGGGGGGCAATTGCCCCATTCCTATAAAGCTTCGTGACTACATTCAAATGTACATAATTGAAAATAATCATATATATATATATAGTATTTTTTTAATATACACTATACATGTTTGCACTCGTTAATCATACTCATTATTTATTTTTTTATTAATTTTTTATTTATAATATATTTAAAATAAAATAATATTTTAAATTGATGAAATAATTTAAATTATGTTTAAAATTAAAATTTAAAGTAAAAAATTTAATTATAATTTAATTTTTTAATTTTTTATAATTCTTGAAATTCTTATAAGTAAAGAATAAGATATAATTACTAATTTATATTTTCATTAATTAAATCAATTAACAACATGTGTAGATATAATTTATACTTATTAATTTAATAGATTAGAGCTGCAATGCAATTTTATCGCAACATAATCAATGTGTTATAACATGTGTAGTTTTTATTTTATGCAAATAAAAATATATAATATTTTGAGTCTGTTTGGAATAAATGAATTCTATAAAATTTTATAGAATTCATTTAAAAATCCATATTTATGTATTTGGAATGAAAAAAATATAGATTTTAAATTTAGAAATTCAATTCTATGGAATTGAATATAACTACACCAAATTTCACAAAAATTAGTAGAATTTCTAAATAAATTTCACAAAATTAAACACTATATTTTTTTCAAAACTAACATCTTCTTCTACATTTCAATTTTTTAATTTATTTTACTTATTTTTTTATCAAACTTGATCATAATAATAAATCATTAAACTTCATTTGACAAAACTACTACTCTATGGACTGGAGTATTTCCTTTCTTTTTTGTTGTTTTATTTTTTTTTTCTTTTTAGACTCCATAATTATTAGTGTAAAACTACAATTTTTGTCTAATGTATTACCGTTTCGAAATATAATTAACAACAATAATAACTTTCTCAAATATTTTTATAATTTCTAAATTAATTAGTTAAATGAAGAAAATATTTTACACCTTTTTTTTTCTTGAACGGAGATATTTTATATAAATTAAAGATAACTATTATGATGAATGTTATAATTATTTTATATATTATATTTATATAATTAATTAATTAATTAGTATATAAAATTTATTATTTATTTTTTAGTGAAAAAACAAGTTATGGATCCTTTCTTTTTCATTGTTTTATTTTTTTTCTTTTTAGACTCCATAATTATTAATGCGAAACTACAATTTTTGTCTTATGTATTATCGTTTCAAAGTATAATTAACAACAATAATAACTTTCTCAAATATTTTTATAGTTTCTAAATTAATTAGTTAAATGAAGAAAATATTTTATACTTTTTTTTCTTAAGCGGAGACATTTTATATAAATTAAAGATAACTATTATAATGAATATTATAATTATTTTATAAATTATATTTATATAATTAATTAATTAATTAGTATATAAAATTTATTATTTATTTTTTAGTGAAAAAATAAGTTATGATATTATATATAATAAATATAAATTGGTGTTTATAATTTATTTTTATTAGATTATTATGTCAAAAGTATTTTAGAAAATAAAGATAAATAAATTTCTATTTAAGAATTTATTCAAAATATAATTTTATGGAATTCAATTGAATTTTTTATTTTAAGTTATAACATACCAAATAATACAAATTCATTTGCAAATAAATTCTACTTGGAATTCATTTACAAATGAATTCTATAACTATAATTCATTTGTTCCAAACGGGCTGTATGAATACTTTTCTTTTGGCTGTAGATCATTTTAGTTTAAAATAACATATTTGATTCAAGATAATGACTTTCTATAAAAAATATAAATAAAAATTATTTTAATAATTTACAAATAGAGAGAGTTAAAACAAAAAATCAATACATGATTAAGAATATATATAACACTAAATGTAGAGATTATAGTATCAATTCATATAATAAAATTATACTTACTGCAAGAAAAGGATATGATTGCAAACTCAATAGTTCTAAATTAGCAAAACTTGATGTATAATTTTTGACAATCAAAAGTACAAATTTTTAATAGTCAAAGTAAAAAATTCTTAATAGTAAAAAACAATTAAAACTAAACATATATATATATATATATATATATATATATATATATATATATATATATATATATATATATATATATATATATATAT
>CANUEP010272322.1:0-10729 GCA_947857235.1 Jatropha podagrica
AAAATGCACAGAGCATACACACACTCATGCATAAAGCATCCCCATTCAAAGCCCTCTAAAAGAGGCCTATCGAACTACGTTGACTTTGATCTTCCATTCAAACGGAAGTACGTAGGCACATTCGGGATTTAACCCCGGGTGGCAAGTCAAAATCATCAAAATCATTTAAAATTGGTCCAGATTGCATTAATCACCTTGCAAAACATTCATTCATAGGTTAGTTCATCAGCATGACATAGTCTCGGGATCCATCTCGGGTTTGCACACCATGCCTTAATCATTGGGTAATTGATCTAGTAATTGGGTTAATTAAAATTGGAGTCACGTAGGGTTTTTCCTAGTTTACCCTTAAATAATTAAACAAGGTGGCGACTCTCACATCACGTGCATTTCTATCCTTTTGTCATATGCATTTCATCATCCATATGTGCGTCGGGGTAGGGGTTCACAGTAGGGGCCCACCCAGTTTTGCCTGAATTTATCCCAGGGATCTTGCATAGGAGCTCTTATTTCCTTGAGTATAGGACAACCCTCTTTGAGTTTTTGATACTAGATTCTCTTATGGAAATGCCTGGCTATTCTTTGCTGTTAGCTCTGGATTTGATTAAGAGCTTCTATCCGTTTCTCATTGATAGCGTTCAATTGATTGTGATAGCTTTGAACCCATTCTGTTTCGGGTAGCTGACTTTCTCTCATGACCCTGGCTAATCTGATCTAAACTTTAATAGGGAAGACTGCTTTCATCCCATATATGAGCAAGTAAGCATTGCCCTGGTTGGCATCCTAATGGAGGTTTTGTATCACCATAGGGCAAATGGCAGCTGTTTATGCCAACTTCTGTGATTGTGAATCATCTTATGAAGGATGTTCTTGATGGACTTATTTGCAGCTTCAACCGCTCCATTGATTTGGGGCCTATACGGTGAAGAATGATGGTGCTGGTTTTTGTACTTAGTCATCAAGATGGAGACTTCTTTCTAAAAGTGAGATCCATTATTTGATATGATCTCAAAGGGAACTCCATACCTGCATGTGATGTTTTTGGATGAATTGAGCTACTTTTCTAGAGTTTAGAATGTGATAGTTGGCAGCTTCTACCCACTTAGTGAAGTAGTTGATGGCTACCAGGATGTACCCATGCTGATTAAAAGATTTAGGGGTGATTCTGCCAATCATGTCAACTCCATAAGTTGAAAAGGGCCATGGTGTTGCGATAGGGTAAAGAGCCACTGGGGGCAACTTCTAGAGCTTGGCATAAATCTAGCATTTATGACACTTCTGAACAAATTTAGTGTAGTTTGATCACATGGTCAGGCAATAATAACCCTGATTGGTGATCTTATGGGACAAAGCTATTCCGATCATGTAGGGGCCTTCTTCTCCGCCATGTACCCATACCATAATCTGTTGGGCCTCTTCTTCGGTTACACACCTGAGATGTGCCTGATTCCAAGTTCGTTTGTACAGAATTCCATCCCGGTAGAAGTAACTTTAATAACTCCCAGAGGGTCCTCTTGTCAGACTTAGAGGCACCTTCAGGTTATTGTAACAGTCCGTTTATTTAGTCTCTTTTTCAGTGTTGGTAATAGTGATTTACCAATTTGTGAATAGTACCATCGGTCCGGGACTTGGTATTATTTCAGTCCGAAAAAATTACTACTTATGTCTAATGTTTTATTTAATATTTTTGGAGCATGTTCGCATGATTTAGGTTGGTAGAAAAATATTTCATAAATATTTTTGGAGAATTAAGGCATTTAATGAATAGTGATTTTTAGTGTAGTATGTTAAGGAATAGTTGAGGAATTATTTTTGTGGAATTAATTTAATTACTTGGTGGAGTTAGATAATAATTAGAAGAGAATTATTTGAGAAATATTTAGAGCCATTGGATGGAAATATCTGGACTTGATCATAGCCCTTCATTTGGCGTAAAAGAGAGAAGTCAAATTTGACTTTTCTACTTAAAGTCACCACTCACCAAGCAACACCTCTTTCTTCTTCTTTTTCTTCTCCACGCCACTCTCTCTTCTCTGTTTCTCTTCCATTTTCTTCAATTTCTTACCTCTAAACTACAAATAAATCACCTAATTAAGCTTTGGATTAATAATCAAACATTAAGAACTAAGCAAAATGAGTTGGAATTTGGAGTTTCTAAGCTTGGAAATTGGAGTTACCATTGAAGCAAGTAAGTTGTGGTTTTTAAGTTTTGTGAATTAATGAGTAGATTTCAAGGATTAGACATGTAATTGATGCATTAAATCATGCTCCATTCATTGCTTTTGTTAGTTTTGATTTTTATGTGCATTTCTCCTATTTTGAAGAAGTTGGTGAACCGTCTCTAAAAGGGAAGGAGAAAGCCAAAGAGTGAGGCTCTCCAAGCTTCTTTGAGCTTGTTTAAGAGGTTAGTTCACTAATATTTTCATTCCCCTTACAATTTCTTTAAGTTTGTAATTTTTAGGTTTTGATTAATTTTGGGGAATTATGTGAAATGTGTTGGGGAATGGATAATTGAATGTTTTAATTTGATTTCCTATGATTCTTAAGCATTGAAGAATACTTGAAAGGGAAGGGAAACATTCCCTTCTCCTTTAACCATGAGTGGCCGAACCTCTTAGGACAAGGGACCTTAGTTTTTGTTTTTAATGTGTTCTTTTGTTTTTAATGTGTTCTTGGAAGCTTTTCCTTAAGATTTATGTAATAAATTTGGAAAGAAACATTTTCTCTTTGATTGGGAAGAAGTGGCCGAATCACTGAAGGTGAAGGGCCTTTGGTTTTCTTAGGTTTTCATGCTTGAATTGAACTTTAATGAGTTTATTAATAAGTACTTTGATGGTGGTTAAAACATCTCCTTTGAATTTTAGTGTTTAAACACTTTACTAAGACTTAAAGAAGGTTTGAAATGTACAAAAATGAGTTTTATGGTTATTTGTTTTAAGTAACGAATTTAATGGTTTTTGAGTAGTGATTTTAAGTTGGTAATTAAGACTTTTAATGGAGGAAACTATTCCTCCTTTGTTTTCAATAAGAGGCAGAACCTCCTTTAATAGGTAAGGTTCATTTTTATCTTTCAAATGTTAACTTTTAAATGTTTTAAGCTATGTATATTTGTGTATTAAGAAAGTATGATTTTGATTTTAACCATAAGGGAACTTTATGAGTATTTACAAGTTTTAAGTTAAGAAATTTTGAAATGATAAGTATTAAGTTATAAATGTTTTGGATAAGGAATTGTGTATAAGAAATAAGATCATTTGTGAAAAAAAGGATTTATTTTGGGCTCTACTATGCACAATTGAGATGTAATAAGATGAGATTGATTTTGATTTGTGAGTATGCTGGGCTTATCAGGCCATTTTGTTATGTGGAGCTATGATCATATGCTAGGGTTATCGGCCCTTATGAATAGGCGGATGCGCTTATTATGTGATGTGTGGGTGGCGCTTTCATAGGCCATGTTTATGTGATTCAGAAATTGAATCTGCTTGTATTTCATTCTATATTAGTATGAGCCTTAACTAAGAACGAAATTTTAATTTGCTATAAGAAAACGAAGATACATTTGTATTTATGAACTTCTTTATAATTTTTGAAATGTTTAAATTTAATTAGTACAACATCAGTACTTAATATATACATATAATTTGAGTATTTTTAAGCATATTTGAGATTTGTTATTTTGGCTATTCTTTGTTGTTTTAATTGATAATTATTTAGCACCACTGAGTCTTCCACTCAGCGCGTTGATTTTTATCACGTGCAGGTTAGGAGCGGTAGACGCTATTCAAAAATCGGAGGAGTAGCATCAGAGTAGAGATATCATTTTGCGTAGGATATATTGTAAATTGTGATTTTGGCATGTATAGTAAAAATATTGTAAATAGTATTAAAGTTGTAAATATTGAAACTGTAATTAATGAGATTGACGGTTATTTAAGTATTATGATCTTATTATATTTATGGTGTATGAATGTTAATAAATATTCTTTGGAATGAATAGTAATTAACATGATAGAGCTTATGTGAATTAATGGATATTTAGAAGTGCTTGTGATTTGTTTGAATTGATTGGAGGTTTGGGGTTTGGAGAATTTATATTAGAAGAGTATATGTTTTCTTTGTGTGGTAAGTTAATTTTAGGGGAAACTCTTGCGAATTTTTCGTAGAAATTTACTTAAATATTATTTTTAAATTTTAATTACTTGCTTCCTTATGGAAACTTAGCCACTTCTAATATGTGATCTAGAGTTATTAAGGGAGATAAGCTAGTGCTCCGTCACCGAATGTGGCATTCGTTGTCTGGTCCTTCGGGATTGGGCGGTTGGTATTACAGGTATTCTTGCTTTTCTAACCAGGTCGAAATATCCCAATACCAAGGCTTATCATCGGCAAGCTAGAGATTACGACATTAGGCTGACTATTGGTGAATCAAAATTTTTAGGGGTTTGATGACTATGTCAGGGCTGACATCAACCATGGAGGCAAGTGTTGCCAGTGCATCAGCGAACTGATTCTTGGTACAAGGCAAATAGTGGAATGACAATTCTTCGAATTGTTGAGCCAATTAATCTAGGCGTTGGAGGTATGGGATCAAATATTGTTCTTTGATCTTCCATTTCTTAAGTTCTTAAGAGACTATCAAGATGGAGTCCCCATAAACCATGAGATATTTGATCTGAATGCTGAGAGCTACTTCTAATCTGGCAATACAGGCCTCATACTTCGCTTCATTGTTAGTGACCTGAAATGTCAATTTAATGTTGAAAGGTTGTCGTTCACCATTTAGTGTCACTAAGACCACGCTGATGCCATAGTTCTGATGGTTAGAGGCCTCGTCAAAGCACATTTTCCATTATTTTGATTGAATCTGTAGGATGTCTTCATTTGAAAACCTGATGTCTGCTACATCAGCATCACCGGGAGATGCGACTAAATGATTTGCTATCACACTACCTTTGATTACTTTCTTTACAATAAACTTCAGGTCAAATGTTGCAAATATGGTAGCCCATTTAGCCATTTTACTGTCCAGAACCAATCTCCCAGGTTAGCGATGACATGAGTGGTGTAGGACCAAAGATAGTGCTGGAGTTTGATGCAAACCCATGCTAAGGCTAGGCAAAGTTGTTCGATCTTGCTGTACTTCAGTTCTATTTCCAGCATTCATTTACTCAGATAGTAAATGACATTCTCCTTATGGGAATAGGGTGCTTCCTATGCTAGCATAGCCCCTCCTATGGCTTCATCTGTTACTCATAAGTAGAGAAGGAGCGACTTTCAGGTTTAAGAGGGTGAAGAACCTGAGGATTGAGTAAGTATGCTTTGATCTATTCAAAGGCTTTCTAGCACTCCTCATCCCATGTTTCAAGGGCATCTTTTTTAATTTCTTAAAGATTGGCCCACAGATGTCTGCTAATTGTGAGACAAACCGATTGATATACTGAAGGTAGCCTAAAAACCCCTTGATCTCCTTCTCTGTCATAGGAGGTTACATCTCGAGGATGGCTTTGGATGTTGAAGTGTCAATCTGAATCCCTCTCTTGGATACCATGTAGCCCAAGAAGATGCCAGATGCAGCTCCAAAGAGGCATTTGGTAGGGTTGAGTTTCAGATTGTATTGTCGGAGTCTGGAGAAGAATTATTCAAGGGAAATTAGGTGGCTTGGTCCATCCCTGGTGTGGACAACCATGTCATCAACATATACTTCTACATTCTTATGCAGTAGGTCGTGGAAGATCGTGGTGGCCATCCTCTAATAAGTGGCACCAGCATTTTTTAGATCAAAAGGCATCATTCTGTAGCAGAAAGTACCCCCACTCATTGATGGAAAATTTTTTTGGTTTATCTAGCTGGTTGAATGGTATATTATTATACCCCACATAAAGATTTGTGATTGAAATCACACTGGACCTTGCCATTTGTCAACAAGCAGGTCGATATGTGGCAGAGGAAAATCATCCTTAGGGTAGGCTTTGTTCAGATCTCAATAGTGGATGCAAATTCTAATCTTGCCATCTTTCTTGGGAACTGGTACTATGTTGGCTAGCCATGTTAGATAATCAATGGCCTCAATGATGTTGTTCTCTAATAACTTGGTTGTTTCCTTTTTGATTTTGAAAGAGATTTTCGATTTATGTCTCCAAAGCTTCTGTTTCACTGGCTTGATGTGATCATAGGTGGGGATCTTATGCACGACAATGTCATGATCTATACCGATCATATCATTCGCTGTCCATGCAAAGCAATTTGAATACTGCTTGATGAGCTCTGCTAACTCCTATTTACAGTCACATTCATGCACAATAAATATATGCTTCGGTGCATTTTTTATGCCAATGTTTATTTGTTTATTTGTTCTTTTTATTTCTTTTTCCTTTTCATTTTCTATTTTGCTAGCAATCTCATTTTGGGTGGAGAAAAGGTAACAAGAAAATTGAAACTTTTTATTATTGATAAAGGCCCCATGATTGGCATTTACACTAAGTTCTACTAAGAGGTCTCCTATTTTGGACAAGGAGGACAAAGAAGACTCAGAAGACTCGAAACTCTTTGCACTAGATACTAAACTGAACTCTGACTCAAATTCTATTTGTGACTCAGGTTCAGGTTGAAGCGGAAGGTAGGTGAACTGCGCTATGGGCTCATCCTGGTACCAATTCTATAAAGGGGCTTGGATGGGCTGTATGAGGTTTATGGGGTCTGTTTCCACTTGATCAGTAATCATGTAGAGGTCAAAGAGAGATGTCTCCATGTTATCCTCCCAATCAATTTGGAGCCTTGAAGAGAGGCTCACGATCTTCTACTAAGACCCTGACATCAAAGAGCAGTTTAAAACCAAGTATTAGTTTATTGGTTAAAGGGCAATACCATGATTCTTGAATGAAATAGTAGGGTTTTGATTCCCCTTCTTTAATAAAGTAACCATTGAGGGTTTTGAAGTATGGACGCATCAAAATGTCCCTTGTTTTACCCCTCACTTTTGCCTCCTTTCGGTCTTCATCTGTCGGGTTGAATCCAAGACCATAAGGAGGTTCAACAATTGAATTTTCAATGAAGGAGGCCATACCCTATTGGTTGCAGCCTAGTCCTATTCCTAAAAAGTAACACATGGTTTTCAACATGTTACCTACCATAAGGTTACTGTGGGGATCAAAGTCCATTGGAAAAACTTATTTACCTAACTTTACTTTAATACACTGGACTAAATCGAAGGAGAACTCTACAATAGGTAGACTGTTGGTTTATGCTAAATTTCCAATAGTGGGGCCAAAGGGGGAATTTTTTATTTTCCCGGCAAGTCCCCTTTGATTGTTACCACTACATTTCCATGGGGGAATTTTAACTTCTGATGTAGAGAGAAGGCTACTGCCTTAGCCTTTTGAATCCATGGCCTTCCTAGAAGGACGCTGAAGCAGGCCGGGACGTCCACTACTTGGAAGGGGATAGTCATTACCGTGGGCCTGATTATGAGCTTTAGCTTAGCCACACCTAATACTTCTCATCCAGTGTTGTCATATGCCCTCACTATTTGATTGAAAGGCATAAAATCTTCAGCAGTTAGCCCCACACAACTGGTTACTTTCAAAGGACAGACATTTAGGGCTAACCCACAATCTACCAGAACCATAGGCATTGTCATACCCCTGGATTGAACTATGACATAGAGAACATCATTGTGATCTCCTCCAGTAGGGAGTTCATAGTCTGAGAAATAGAGAGCCATTGCCAGAGGTTTCCTTATGATGGAAGCCACCAAAGCTACTGGGGTGATGTCGGCAGTTGTCTAACACTGATTCATCGCTTTGATCAGAGCATGGTGGTGCATAAAGGAAGACTAAATCAATCTCCATATAGAAATGTTAGCTTTGGTCTTCAGCTGTTCCAAAATTAAATTCTCAGGCTAAGGTCCAGAACTTGAATTGGGCATGTCATTGGCCAAGATGACTGGATTGGGTAAAGCTTTTGGAGGAGGAGATGGGTATCGTCTCCCACTTTGTGTGATGGCATTGATTTCTTCAAACATGCCATTTAGGTCTATGACGCAACATGAGTTGTACATGATTGGGTGAATCAAGGAGGCCAAGTCAGAATCTAGCCCCTCATGGATCATGTTGATGATGAGGGAGTGTGTTGATGTTTATATTCGATTTGGGTTAAACAAGGAGTATTTGGCCACTTTCCACTAGGTCTTGTGTAACGCCCCAAAATTTTAGATCTTAAAATGATATTATTTGGACGGGTCATGAATGTTATCACCCGAGGGGAAAATAATATTTTATTTGGACCTGATAATGATATTGAGCATAATTAATATTTGTGTAGTTAATTAGATTTTATGTGATTGGTCTTAATTAATTAAAGTTAAGATGTAAATTTTTTCATGATAGAGTAAGCAATAAATTATTGGTGAATAGTGATTTATCGGTCTGTGAATAGTACCATCGATCCGGGACTTGGTATTATTTTGGTCCGAAAAAATTACTACATGTGTCTAATATGTTATTTAATATTTTTGGAGCATGTTTTGCATGATTTAGGTGGGTAGAAAATATTTCATGAATATTTTTGGAGAATTGCGGCAACTAATGAATATTATTTTTATTGTGGTATATTAAGGAATAAATGGTGAATTATTTTTGAGAAGTTAATTTAATTAATTTTTGGAGTTAAATAATATTTAAAAATGAATTATTTGAGGAATATTTATAGCCATTGGATGAGATTACCTAAAACTTGATCTTGGCCATTGATTTAGCATGAAAAAAGGAAGCAAAGTTTGACTTTGCTACTTAAGTAATCTACACATTTTCTTTCTTCTTCCTCCCATTCTCCACGCCATTTCTTCTCCTCTTCTTTTTCCTCCGTTTCTTTCACTTTTCTACCACAAATCTCCATTAAACCGCCTAATTAAATCATAGAAAAGTAATTAACTCTTAAGGAACATGTAATAGAAGCTAGAATTTGGAGTTCCTAAGCTTTGGATTTGAAGTTGCCATTGAAGGAGGTGAGTTGTAATTTTGGGTTTTATGATTTAATTAGTAAATTCAAGGATTAGGCATGCAATAGATTCATTAAATCATGCTCTTTTCATTTCTTATGTTTAATTTGGATTCTAATGGGATTTTCTCCTACTTTGAAGAAATTGGTGAAACCTCCACCAAAGGTAAAGAGAAGGCTAAGGATTATAGTGTTCTAAGCTTCTTTAAGCTTAACTAAGAGGTTAGTGCAATAATATTCTCATTCCCCTTTCATTTTCTTAAGTTATCAATTTTTGGTTTTTGAAGGAATTTCGAGAACTTTGTATGTTTTGGTTAAATTGATGAATTTTAATGTTAGAAAATGATCTAGACTATGGTCCCTTCATGACATTTGTAGTATTTTATCTTAGCTTTCTAATGAATTAAGTTTCACTCAATATGAGGTCCTATAACTTCAGTTATACCCTGAGAACAAAGCAAAGGTCAGGTTTATGGAATTAATTTGGAAAGAAACCATTTCCCCTTCATTCTCCATGGTTGACTGAACCCTTGTTTGGTGAAGGACACCGTGCTCTTTGTGATTTCTATGCTTGATTTAAACTTCAATAAGGTTGTTATTAAGTAATTTGTTGGTGGTTAAGATTTCTCTTTTGAATTTTGGTGTTTAAACATTTTAGTAAGACTTAAAGAAGGTTTTTAAAGTACTAAAAGAGTTTTATGGTTACTTGTTTGAGAAATGGATTTAATGATTTTAAAGAGTGATTTTAAGTTGATAATTAGTACTTTTAATGGAGGCATTATGAAAGAAAGGTTTTTGCTTGAAACGTGAATTGATTTTGTTGGATTTTATAAGTTGTAAGTTAAGTGATTTTGAAATAATAAGTGCTAATTTTAAAATGTTTTTGGATAAGGATTAGTGAGTGAGTAATCAGATTATTTGTGGAAGAATGCATTTATTTTGGGCTCTACTATACATGATTGAAATGTGGTATGATGAGATTTATTACGATATGTGAGCATGCTCAGATTATCAGCCCATTTTTGTTTGGTGGAGCTATGATCATATGCTAAGGTTATCAGCCCTTATAAATAGGCGGACGCACTTATTATTTGTGGTAATGCTTGCATAGGCCATGGTGGTGCTTTCATAGGCCACGATTGTGTGATCGGTGGGCGGTGCTTTCATAGGCCACGGTGGCGCTCCCATAGGCCACGATTGTGTGATTGGTGGGTGGTGCTTTCACAAGCCACGGTGGCGCTTTCACAGGCCACGATCAAATCTGCTTACATTCATTCGGTATTGGTACGAGCCTTAAAAAAAATTGAATTTTATTTCGTTATAAAGAAACCGGAAACATATTAGTATTTGTAATATTTTCTTATTTATATTGAGTTTGGAATAAATTTTTAAGGTGTGAATTTATTTATGGTTTTTCGAAATATTTGGATTTAACTAGCACATTTTCAGTGCTTAAAATATATTTGATTTGAGATTTATTACTTGGCATTTCTTGGTTATTTTAGTTTATAATTATTTAGCACCATTTAAGTCTTCCACTCAGCGTGTTGATTTTTATCACGTGCAAATTGTGAGCTGTGGGTGCTACTCGAAGACCCGAGAGGTAGCATCAGAGTAGAAATATCGATTTTGGGTAGGACATATATACTTTTGTGTATCATGGCATGTATAGACTCATTGTAAATAATATTGAGGTTATAAGTATTTGAATTAATTTTTAATAAAATCAGTG
>CANUEP010272459.1:0-40098 GCA_947857235.1 Jatropha podagrica
ATTGCTCTCTCAATATATCCCTACCTCTCAAGGAATCCCAATTTGGAATTTGTAATTTTCAAGTGATATCATATGCCCTAATCTTTCTCCTCAAAAAAAAAAAAAAAAAAAAAAAAAAAAAAAAAAAAAAAGTAAAAAAAATTGGTTTTTTTTTTTGTAACATTAAAATGTTTTTAATTAAAATTTTATGTTTTAACCAAACATTATCTTTGTTAAAAAAAAACCACACCCTACAAATTTATTTGCCAAAACAAAAAAAAAAAAATTTTTAATTTTTTTTTTTTTTTTTTTTTTTTTTTTTTTTTTTTTTTGAGGAGAAAGATTAGGGCATATGATATCACTTGAAAATTACAAATTCCAAATTGGGATTCCTTGAGAGGTAGGGATATATTGAGAGAGCAATAAAAAAAATACAAAAGAATCAAAGTGTACACAGTCTATTACTGTTAGATGGCTATTCAGAAATTGACCCACTTTGTGTTAGCCCAGAAAGAGGCTGCTTTTGGTGGCAGGCTTACTATTACTATTACTATTATTATTATTGTTTTCTTTGAAGGTCAAGCTTTATAAAAGTCCAAAAGTCTTGTATGAAATAGGGTTATCATGATGATGCATTCATTATTTTTTGTGTTCATTAGAAGGACACTGCAGATACACAACAGGGCTAGCTCTCCCCTGAACTCACTGGTCAATCCAGTTAGGTTCACCTTAAGAATTTGTATAAATAGATATAACAGATTCAAATTGGATCATTTCATTTTTCTCCAACAAAAATATTAGATTATCATTTAAACTGAGAATAGAAACAAACTATAATATAGCCTTTTCACGTTGAGTTACATATATGCTATGATGTTAAATATATTGCTCATAATATCCTTATAATATATTGCTCATAATATCCTTATATATATATATATATATATATATATATATATATATATATATGTATGTAATCATTAAAATGAATTTAAAAAGGATCTACCAATTTAGATTGAAATTTGTTTCTATAACAACATTTTTTGGCATTAAAATGTTTACAGATGAAAGAAAAGGTCACATTTTTGGTAATGTCAAACTCTAAAACAAGCAAAAATTGAAGGAAGAAGACACCTGGAACAAATTGTCACATCATGTGCAATAAGTTTGCAATGTGGATTAGATGTGCATCTAAGGATGAAGCTGATGAGGCTGTATTACAGGATTAAGCAACACTTTTCAGTCTTTTCTAGTTCAAACTAACCTAAACTCCGTTCCTCATTGGATATCTGGCCACAACAAATCATAAATTTGCTAACTTTTGTAGGGAGGAGAAATGTTCACCAATTCTGTTGAGATCTTCCTGATCAATTTCCACCGTTCTAAACAATTTTTGAGAAAGATAATCCAATTCTTTTATAGGCGAGAAGTCGTTCTTGGCAGCCCCTTCATGAGATACCTCCATGACCGTGGTTTCTGTTTGGCTCTTGTGATTGTAGAGCTGGGCTTTCATATCCAGGCAAGATGTTAGATCCTCTTCGTTTCGGGCTTTGTTCAATTTCTCAGTAAGATCACTTAAAGATGAAGCCCTCTCGGCCCTAGACTTTTTTGTTCCCTCTTGCTGTTTGTTGAGCTCATTCTCGCTGTTTTGGTCATTGTCATTGTCATTAAATTCACGTTTCTGAAACTTTTTTAAACCTCCATCAATTATTTGTTGCACCCTCTTCCGAAAGTTCTCATTTCTCATTGGATTCAACATAAGCTTCAGCTTCTGACCAGCAGCAGCCTTATCTGTGTGATCTTCTGCAGAAGCATTGTCCAAATTTGAAGATTGAGAGCCATCCTCGGTGGATAGTTCAGAGTTCACAGAAAATACCTCCTCCAGTAAGGTAATATTTTGCATATACCGATCAAAAGCTTCATTTTCTACTTCAATGTTTCTATCCCTGTACTCTTTTAACTTGGAGAATCTCCATTCATTTATAGATGCAGCTTCCTGCAATAAGTTACATGAAAATCAATCTCACATGCGATACTAAGCGAAAACAAAAGCATAACCTAAAAATAGAAGCATTACAAGATATCAGGTCATTACACCTTTCTGGTCAATGGCTTCCTTGAACGTGATGCATGCAAATTGTTGAATTGAGAAAAATTGTTAGAGAGTTGTCGAAGTGATGCAACCCTAAGTGAACTCCTGGAAACGAAACACACATTAACGAATATCCCAATCAAGTATTAAAACGTAGCTACTAACGTGCTGATGAGACGGATGCCACAAGAGAGCTCCACAAGACAAAAACCTGGGTTACCAAAAGTGATATTCCACATGCAAATTGCAGCAAGGTCTCTTTATCCATGGTCATAAACCAATCTACACAGGCACAGTAAAACAACCTAAGGAAAAAAGGTTGGCTAAACTAGAAACTACCCACCAATGTTTAAAAGCAATGATGAAGCCAGATGCACATAAGCAGATCATATGGTGGATGCTTATAACTTACGCTGCAGGAGATACTTCAGTTGACTGCTGATCAAACAGAGGAGTGCTTGAAGTTGTTGTCTTGTCTGGAAAAGTTGCATTTGCTTTCAAAACTGCACTTACAAAATCAAAGATATCAAAAGATAAATAAAACTAAAGATAAATTGCAATTTGCATTATAAATCTTTAACATCAAAGATAATATACTTGCGATACAAAGAATAATAGGCTGGCAGAGAGTGAAAAATAGGACTTCTATCATTCAATGAAAAGATGCAGATACTCCTTTCTAAAGTGGATTACTTTGATAGTCCAATGAAAATTCTCACTAGTGGCAGAATAAGTTTATAAAGAACTCACAACAGAATAGAGTCTAAATTTATAATGGCTCCATCCTTGAATTCCTCCATGGTAAACTTTCAGACAATTGCAAGCATCACTTTCTGCCCACCAATGCAAACATGTAGCATTTAATTTTTCCTTCCTTTTTTTTTCACAAGTATATTATTTATGTCAAACACATCATGAATGTCCTTTGCTTTGGTGCTCAGTTCTAGAAAAATGGAACCTTAAAACTGCAACCCCTACATGGATAACAGAATTGACTTGTTCCAATGCAGTAGAGACATGTGAGTTCTGAACATAAATCATAAACAGAGGGAGTCCTCTTATTAGCAGTGGCAGCAAAAAGACTTGGTGAAATGCCCAGTCAGAAATTTATTTAAACCATATTTCTGTTAAATGGAAATTATGGCCACAGTTTCTATGTTGAGAACACATCCAGTTCCATTACTCTTTTGGTCTAATTACTTTCACTCTCATGAAATCAAAATCCAACAATCACAATGAAGTACAAGTCCCAGCTTCTAGCTGGAACTAGCATATGCAAATTATACTTGTACATTCTAACAATTTCTCACAGTTGCTACAATTGTTGCTCCCTTTACTCACTTTACAACTAGAACATCTATCACCACAACTTTTACTATCACAATGTTCTTAATCATTAACCATGCAAGACTAGCATCCATAGTTACCTTCATGATCACTATTGCCAAGTATATATCAGCACTGGCAGCAGCATCATTAAGGCTAATAACATCACAACCATGAAAATGAAACATCACCAAAATTATTACTATATTTACTATCACCGCTCTGTAAAAAATCATCAATTAACTATGAGACAACAAATTCAAGTTTCTCCGAAGTCAAAAACATCCAATTCAGGTTTATGTTACTCTTACTTATCAGATCTCATAAACCCTAAGGCCAAACAATTCTTAATTGTAAAATTCTAAACAAAAATGAACAAGGTCTTAATAACAATATACCCAGTTTAGTTGCATATTTAGCTTTAAAAGTTCCAGTTAGTCCTTGGCATGGTTTTGTCAACCATATTTGATCTATTTAGATCTTTATAAATTTGTTTACAACTCATGAATCCATTCTTATGTGAATAGCAAATAGTTGGTAAGCATTTGTGTCCTTCATGTTATCTATCATAAAAACAGGCGTCGATTTAGCATTTCCACCAGTATATCAACCCAACTTTTTATCCCCCTTGCCTTTTGTTTAATTTTCATGTATAAATCTTCAACCATGAATTTGAAAGCTCAAAGAAAAGCCTACCCTTAGCCACTGTAACATTCATCAAAGAGATAATTAAATAACTTTTTCCTTCCATGCCCCTAAATCAAGTCTCCAACCCTACACCACAGCTTCAAACAATCATATGCCGAGTTGCAGCTGCTCTATGTCAGTTTCCCCCATAACATACTTCGACCAGAAATCAGCTGAAACCCTCTTCTGAGATTCCTTGAACAAATACGACCAAACCAGACCTCCTTAAGTAGTTTTTGGATGCTTTGCCAAGGCATCCAAAGGGTACTTTTGTCAAAAACAACACCAAAGAAGAACCACATTGATGTTTCACCTCATCTTTCAACAAAATTTATAAAACAACTCATTGATCTTTGTTGTAATTAAATGAGAAGGCTAAAACGTCATATTAAATTTAATCTGCAAAAAAAATTATGTAACAAAAAGAATTATTCTCCAACATTAAAAATATGACTATATGAGCATACCATGAATATGGCATGGATTTTGAGCTTTTGAGCAGCAACTTTTGCATGACTGGTAGGGACACCTGCATAGGTAGTTCAATATCTAAAAGGTGTCAACAGATGGAAGAATATATCAAATTGTTTCAAAACATACACACACATTAGTACATGGAAACTAATACTTGTACATTACAATGAAAATACACAGAATAAGTTCATACTTCCACTCACATTTACTACAAAATTTATAAATATATTAAACTATACAGCGCCCTTAAATAGTTTTGAATATCAGCCACTAACAGATAATGGAATTTGTGAGGCTGCTATAGTGATTCAGACTTGCATATCATAGTTGAAATACATCCTTCAACCAAATCTAAATGACACAATTCTGAATGTATATCGATTGAATGTGTCAGTCAGTTTCAGCTAGCTTTGGGTTGCAAACCAGCTTAAGCTTCACAGGAAATTGAAAAATTCCACGAGCAAGCTGGGGACAAGTGCCTAGGCCCAAGGCTGGAATAAAATTTTTAGAACAACAAAGGTAAAAAAAAAAAAAAGAAAAAAAAAACAATTTCTGGGGAAGAAAAAAAGAGTATTTAACAAATTTAGTATTTGTTTCTATTCCAAAATCATTGTAGCAAGAAGTGTAGACATTCTATATGTATGTCAAGCCTACATTCCATTCCTAATTATCACATGTCAAACACTATCAATGACATAGTAATCAAAGGCGCAAGCCGCAAAGAGCTGCTGGAGCCTAGGTGCTAGCCTCCAAGTGAAGGCACGCGCCTGACTGAAGTGAGGCGCAAAAAAATAATAAAAGAATAAAATACAAAAATCTGAAAAATATATTTCAAGATATCAATAAAAAAAACAAGAAAAAAAATAGAAAACATGGAAAGAAAAACACATAAATCAGAAAAAATGGCAACATGACAAGTTATATTTTAAGATATTAAAGTTAAGATAGAAAAGAGTATAATCAAAAAAATAAAAAAAAGAAAAGAAATAGAAAGCAAATATAGGAAGAAAAATTGAAAGAGTAATATCTAGATGGAATGGGGCCAAAGGCTAAGATTGTAAGAGGTGAGTACTAGATGGAGTGGAGGTTTGATCACAAAGCACATCATCAGTCTTTATGTTGCATTTTATTTCTTTTATATTTATTTACTTATTTTGTGTAAGCTCGTGTTGGCTAGATAGCTTTACATTGAAAAAAAAAAAAAACTATACATAACTTATTCTAGAAAACAAAAAATAGCAAGGCATGCCTTTCTCAAGCCTTAAGCACAAAAAAGGCGCAAAAAGGCACACACCTCTACCTAAATGCAATAGCCTAAATGAAGTTGCCCGCCTCAAGACTATGGAGACGCAAGCCCTTTAATAACTATGATCAATGGTAATTAAACGATCATTTCCAGTGTTATTAAAGGCTTATGCAAGGCGCAGAGGCCTGAGCCTCTTGGAGGCAAAGGCAGGCGACTTTGAAGAATCGAGGTGCACGCCTTTCCGCTTGTGTGAGGCGCAGGCAGAGGCCTCCTATTATTTAGTGGCTAGGTTAGTTTTTTTAGGGTTTTTAAGTAGATTCATGATCCTGAGCCGTAGGATCTGCTTACTTAAGATCCAGCGGTCAGTTTTTAGTCTGGGATTAAAAAAAAAAGAAGAAAAAGAAGAAAGAAGAGAAGCAATACGCAACACAACGCAGAAGAAGGAACAAACACAACGCAGAAGGAAGAAACCCAAAATGCCAGAAGGAAGAAACCCAGAAACCCCAAGGCAGAAACCCAGAAACACCAGCGCAACGCCAGTTTCTTTGAAGCTGGTCTGTACAGGTAAGTGTTATGTCATTTTCTTTTCCTTCCTCTTTGTAGCCCCTTTTTTTTTTCCCTCCTTTTTCTTCTTCTCTTGATCTTGAAAGAGTCATTTATATGCCATTATGCTGCCCAATTTTTTTGTAAAATTCATAACTGAATTAATTTTTGAAATTGCAGTACAAAATCTGCAGGAAAAAATGTTATATATGTAATTAAATTAATCAATTAATTTATGTATGTATTTATGAAACAGAAATTAGCAATAAAAATTCTTTTTGTATTATATCTTTTTCTATATTTTTAAAATATATATTAGAAAATCTGCAGGAAAAAAAATATCAATATATGTAATTAAATTAAATAAAAAATTTGATTTACTTTACACTACATGTATTTTTTGGCTCAACTTTTCTTATTAAATGAAAAACAATTAAAAACTAATTAAAATATTTTAATTTAGGTTATTTGTTCACCGGATTATTTAGTTTTAAGTATAATTTAAATGCACGATTATTTATTTAATTTCTTTAAGTGTAATATTCATTTATATTACATGATGCAGAATGGATTCTTCTTCTAGTGGTAGTGTTTCTACATATGAAAATACTAGAAAAGATCCGGGATGGAAGTATGTGCGTTTGGCTAATCCGCCCAACACATGTAATGTCATATGTAATTTTTGTGAAAAAGAAATAAAAGGTGGCATTTATCGGGCCAAGCAGCACTTGGTTGGTGGTTTTCGTAATATTAAAATGTATGTTAAATGTCCACCATATGTGCGGGAAGAATTGAAAGAGTATAAGTGGAAGAAGACGAATGGAAATGCTCATAGAATTGAAAATTCTGACTTGGAAGGTTTTGGTGAAGAAGAGGAAGGAAGAGATAATGTTCTACGAAGAAGCAAATCATCGACAAGCTCTAAATCTATCAATATGATGGATCAAATAATAAAAAAATTAAGAGTAAAAGGTCCAATGGATGTTTTTTCCATTCCTGATGCAGAGAAGGTGGTTCAACAAAAGAGAACGTCAAAGCAAACAACTATAAACGAGTTGTGTAAAAAAGAGCTATAGGAAAAAACTTATAGTTACATAGCTAGATGGATGTATGATGCAGCAATTCCTTTCAATGCCGTTAATTATCCTAACTTTAATACAATGATTGAATCCATTGGGCAGTTTAGTTTAGGATTGAAACCACCTAGCTTTCATGAGATACGAGTTCCTCTCCTAAACAAAGAAGTAGACAATGGGAAACAGATGTTAAAGTCCTTCGAGGAGGAATGGGCTAAAAATGGGTGCACAATCATGAGAGATGGTTGGACTGATAAAAGGGTCAGAACTTTAATAAATTTTTTGGTGAATTCTCCCAAATGATCAATATTTCTTGAGTCTATTGATGCATCTGAGTACGCAAAAACCGGAGAAAAATGTTTGAGTTGATCGACAATATAATAAAGCGTGTTGGAGAGGCAAATGTGGTACAAGTTGTGACTGATAATGCCTTTAACAATGTTCTTGCAGGTAAATTAACTTCATTTCACTTCAAATATTTTTTTCTGTTTAAATTTATATTCTAAATTTGTTTTTTTGATTTCAAATGTAATAGGAAAATTATTGATGGCTAAAAAACCACATCTATATTGGACTCAATGTGCTGCCCACTGTGTTGATTTGATGTTGGAAGACATTGCTAAAATGTCGAATATCAAAAATACAATTAAAAGAGCCGTTGCCCTAAATTCTTACATCTATGTGCATCCTAGTGTCGTAAATATGTTGAGACATTTCACTGGTCAGAGAGATCTTGTTAGGCCTGCTGTGACTAGGTTTGTCGCTGTTTTATTTACTCTTGAACGAATTCACAAGCAAAAGGTCAATTTAAGGAAAATGTTTACTTCAGAAGAATGGACTATAAGTAAATGGTCAAAAGAAGCTGCAAGCAATAAAGTGATTCAGATTATATTGACGGCTTCATTTTGGAGCAACATTGTTTATATTCTTAAGATATATGGTCCTTTGATTCGTGTGCTTCGATTGGTAGATGGTAAGAAAAAACCTCCAATGGGATACATATGTGAAGCCATGGATAGGGCTAAGGAAGCTATTGCAAAGGCATTTGATGAAAAAGAAGAAAAGTATGCTGAAGTATTCAAGATCATTGACAAGAGATGGGAATGTCAATTGCACCTCCCTTTGCATGCAGCTGGACACTTCTTAAATTCAGAGTTTTTTTATTCAAACCCCAATATTAATAAAGATGTAGATGTTATGAAGGGGTTGTATGCAGGGATACAAAGGTTGGTTGCAGACCATAAAGATCAAGACAAGATCAATGATGAATTGACATTGTATCAAAATGCTGAAGACTTGTTCAGAATTGAAATGGCAATTAGGCATAGGAAGAGAAAAGCACCAGGTAAAATTATCCACACTTATAGCAATTAATTGACACGTTCACAAATCTCATTAACTGAGTTATTGTGTTTTGTTTACCTCGTGATAAACAGCTGAATGGTGAAAATCTTATGGATCTCTACTCCAATATTGCAAAAGTTTGCAATTAAAGTGTTAAGTCTCACTTGTAGTGCATCCAGTTGCGAGCGTAATTGGAGCATATTTAAGCATGTAAGTAAATGAAACTTCCACCACTTTTGTTATTTCATCATGAGATATTATTTATGAACTTGTTTGGAAGTTGAAAATAAATAATTCTCAGTATTTACTACAATTATTTACAATACATTGCAGATTCATACAAAAAAAAGAAATCGGCCAGCTCAACAATGCTTGAATGATTTGGTGTTTGTCAAATATAATCGAGTCTTGAGACGCCGATATGATTCATGTGACCGCATCGGCCCCATTTCTCTAGTAGATATAGATGACAGTAATGAATGGTTAATGGGTAGAATGAATGAAGAACAAGTGGAAGAAAATGAATTTGTCTTCGAAGATGATTCACTCACATGGAGTGCGATTGCTAGAGCAACTGGAGTTGAAGAGAATAACCATTTTACTAGATCAATTAGGGAAAAAAGTGTTGCACAACCTACACTCACTTCTAGTCAATTACAATGGAAAAAAGGAAAGACATCTTCAAGATTTAAGACCACTCCTTTCGTACTTAGGGATGAAGATGAAGATGTTGATATTGAGAATGAATTGAAAGAAGATGAAAATATTGATTTTGAGAGTGAGGATGATCAATATAACGATATTGATGAAGATGATGGAGAAGAAGATGATTATCTTGATTTGGATCATGATGAGTGATGCACTTGAGAAGTATTATGTTGATTAATATGAAGTAAAGTAGGAACATTTTAGGATTTTAATATTAGATATTTTTTATGAATTTTATGTATATTATATTAAGATATCCTAAATATTAAATTGTGTGATTTTACATTATATATGATCTATTTTATGATTAGGATTTTTTTTATTCTAAAGTATTTTTTCATTTTTTTTTTCTTTTTGCACCTCACTTCGATAAGGCATGCGCCTTCGCCTCACGCCTTGTGCCTAGAATCCATGAACCCTTTGCGCCTCGGTGCGCCTTGCGCCTTGCGCCTTTAATAACTATGATCATTTCCGTTTCATTTCCCATATTCTCATTTTTTATATTTGATTCCAGGTAACCAAATAAAGCCTCAAGTAATCAAATACATACATTCTGCCCTCACAGGTTTTCAGTGCATGAAATTTTCAAACCCAACCTATGCAGTTGTCAAAATTTCCACGTGCAACTAAACGAAAAAAAGGAATATGTTATAAACAAAAAACCTCAAATTCAAAAAAGGAATATGTTATAACCTTCAATAACATGTCCAAGTCCAACAAACCAATGTTACTGCTCACTTAATTTGCAGATGATGTTGCTTAAATATATGTTCATTTGCAAATTGAATAAGGATGCCTAGCTGGAAGATAATGACGGCAGAATCAAGACTGCCAATAACAACCTCATGATTCCAACTTATGCTTTTATCCATTAAAAGGAAAAAAAAAAAATCTAACAAAGAACACATTCATAGTTTTCTCCCAAAGTTTGTATTGTACTTCGTATTTTACTATTTTAACATTTAAACTCCCAAATACACCATGATCATTCTATTAGAAACATATGCATCTAGCACAACAAACATCAGAACAAAACTGTGTACTCATTCCATTGTTACGAATTTCACCTGCACCAAGCAAAGATGAAAGAGTTTTCACCATTACAGGCTACAGTGGGTGTCATAACACCGAAAAGCAATTTGGCCTAGATATCTTCTTTGCAAATAACAGATCCATGGGCTAAAAAATTCAATAACAATCTCTGTTCAGTATTAACAAAATCCTTCATCATATCATGTGCAAAGTATAAGTTGTGCTATTATATTAACAAATTCAATTACATTGACTATTATATTAACTTGTGCTACCAACCACCATGTAACAATGCTAGGGTTTGAAAAATTGCATTGGTTGAATTATCACTGCCCATAAAAAATTTTTGAACAAGTTACCAATGGAGACTCTTATCGATTGTATAAAAATGTACCTGGAGCGAGCGACGTTGCCACACTGAATACACTTGGGCTTGTTGAGACCGCGGAGAGTCTTCGAAGGCGTGTCCGTACGGTGTGAAGGCAGTGTGGTGGCAGCGTCGGAGCTGGCAGTGCTTAGAGCTGGTGATGGGGCCGCCATGAATGTTAATAGAGATGGAGCAGATCTCTGCTAGCAAATTTAATTTTTTCCAAAGATGAAAATCAGGGAGGAAAAAAAGGAAAATAAGAAAAACCAGTTGTAAGGAATAAAGGGTAAGAAAGCGCGAAAGCGAAAAAAGAAAAAATAATAATAATTTAGCTGAATTACATGTTACATGCTTGGGATTGCAGAGACGAGCGACAGTCCTAGCGAAATTGGGGCGTAGGATGCGTAGAGGAAAATTGGAGGAGAGTGGTGGTGGGTTTTTTGTTATAAAAATTTTGAGAGTGTTGAGATTTCGTAAAAGAACGACGGTTGGCGTTTGCGGCGGAGATTTGGTAGTGGTGGCAACCGTGTTGCTTTATGGGGTTTGTACCGGTGGCTGTGTTAGTCGAGAGGAGGTTGGCTTTGATTAAGTTGAGCTAATGAGAAAGGGAAATGGGCTTTTATTTTTAACTTTTTAGACTGGATCTAGCTTTTTTATTGTTGGCCCATTACATTTGTTGGATTGAACCTTTTCTTTATACAGATAGCCTTTTTTTTCCCCAAAACATTATATTTTATTTATATATACACACACAAAAATGCAATCAGATTTTAGTGTTCATAGGAATAATGCAATACCATTTAAACCATGTATTATTTATGTTATCTCAATTTTACCCTTAAGCTATGATTATACTTGAAACATAATTCTGTGCTCCTAAACTTTTAAAAATTTTGCTTGGGCCCAAAAATGTTTTCCAACCTCAATCACTGCATATTACTTAATCAAAAAACACATATTTATCTTTTATTTTTTATTTAAATTTTTTAAAGTTAATTAATAGCCTTAAAAAGGAAAAAGTAAAAAATATATTATATTAGCACATAAATTTGGATGCAAAATAATGTGTGAATCGAAACTTTCTTGGTAATTTCTTAAATTATAAATTTTTAAAAAAGGAGTTTAATTGGATTGAATTGAAATAATTATATGTTTAAAAGTATTTCAAATTCATTAATTTGAAGTATTTACTTTTTTTTATATAAATTCATGCAAATTAAATATTTATAAATTTAAATTTAAATATTTAAGCATAGATGGTCCAATCAAAATTACTCCGTCATCATCGTCAGTGTTATTATCGTATAAATTAGAGGATTGAAAGAGTTCTATCATTGAGTACAATGGGTAAAAAATTGCATATTAATAGTTTGTCCCATTTTGATAATATTTATAAAATAAATATTGTCAAAATAATAAACACTGAGAAAAATTTTAAATGTTATTTTAAGCAAATTCAAAATTAAAAATCACTCATGTGTCAATAATAATATCATTTTGTGCCCAATTAGGTAACACTATGTGTCTATATATGTGTGACTTTTCATTAATAAAAATCACTCTCACGTCTTTTTTCTCTATTTCTTCTCTTTATTTTCCCTAGTTTAATAGTTGGGGATATTTTTCATAATTTTAATATTTTTCATTCTAATTCTTACTTTTATATAAATCAATAGATTATAGATAAAAATAATGAATATAAAAAATTTCTTAAAAGAAAATAAAAAAAAAAATCTTAATTTGGTTTTATTTTTCAATTTTCAATTCAAATTGAATGATACTACCTCTCGTTTTCACCGCTTGGACGTAGGGGGCTTGGACATAGAGATGACAATTTAACCCAATCCTATTCAATCTGAATTTCACACGAGTTTGGATTGTGTATAAATCTCAACTCAAAGTCAAGCCCAAGCGTTTCACCTCCCTCCCTGTCCCTGTGCCGGTCGTTCTCTCCTTCTACAGCCAGTCTTTTTTTATACCCTCCCGTCCGTTCTTGAGTGTCGCCTCCGCAGTAGTCGTGCTCTGCAAGCGCACAAGAGCCAGGTTTGTCATTGATTACTTTTATTTGGTTCTCAGTTTATTTTTTTTTTTCGTTTTGCTTCGTCCCTTTTCCGTTTTCTTTTATATAAATACATATAAACCGACAAAGAAGCGGAATTGTTGAATTAATTTGTGGGTTCAGTCGAGCGATGTATGTTTATTGTTTTTTTTTTTCGTTTGTGGGTTGTGTGTGTGTGTGTATTATAAGGCAAAAGGATGGTGAATATAAGCCACTTCGTGGCTATATGAGTGAAATCTGACATGTTTGGTTTGTTAATTCAAAGTTTGATTTGTTAATAATGATTAAGATTGTGCAGAGATACTGGGAATGAAATTATTTGCATATAATTGTCTTATGCTGAGAATGGTTTCATAATAAAGTTTGGTTTTCTGCTGCTAAAGTTGTGTGTGTGTATGCGCGTGTGTATATTACATATGGGATTAGTATTTTGTCATTTTATATAGGGCTGATTTTTTTTTTTTTTTTTTTTTTTTTGAGAAGATATAGGGCTGACTTGGATAGTAGAGTTCTTGTTCTTATTTATTTTTCAGATTCTTGTTCATGCGGGGAGTCGAGTGTTTTTTGTGCTCAAGAAGATGATGTTGATTGTTAATCCTTGTAAATCTTGGTTCTTGAAAAAGTGGAGTTTAAGAATTATGTTTATGTAAAAGTTCTTGTGTTTTTATTGTAGTGTGGTTCTGTTTTAATGTACTTTTTAATTCAGTAATTTTTTATTGAGATACATTATATTATGTTCTATATGGATTTAGTTGTTATTCTATGATAATTTGTTATAGTTTACTGTTATTATATTTTTAATTGATTTTTAGTTTGTTGTTGTTATTATGCTTATTGAATTTTAATAGATGTTTGATTGTTAAATTATTTGATTGAGATATTGGTTTGAATTAATTATTTAGGTTGAATTTCGATTTTTTTTGTTCTAATGTAATATTACTATGTACTGTTGTTCTAGTTTATTACAGGTTGAATTGTTTTATTATGTTGAAGTTGAATTTTAATGCATTTTTTATATTTTTTTTTGTTGCACTTTGGGTTTGGATTCGGGTTCCATGGGGGTTCAGATTTTCTGGATTGAATAAATTTGTGATTAAACAGGTTCAGGTAATATGCGGGTAACTCTAAATGGATTTGGGACGGTCTGGGTATTATTGGTTTATTCCTTAACGGATTCCGGTGCTTAAAATGATAACGGAATCGGGGTCGGGTAGTTTATTTCCAGCGGGTACCCACCCCGCTGCTATCCCTAGACATCACTCTACTATCATCAAAAAAGAATTTCAGAAACCTGTATTCTTCTCCAGTATTTCTAAGAGATCTTTTCTAGGGTTTCAGTCGCTGCGACTCTTCACTGTTTCTCTTTTCTTGGTATGTCCTCATCTGGCTAATTTCTTCTCTAGTTTGGGTGTATTGAGCTGTGATTCCTTTCTTTTTTAATTCGATGTTATCATATTTCTATTATAGATCGAACTCACAAAATCTGCATTTCCATCTTTATGCTAGTCTATTTGTGTATGGCAATGTTTATTGAAGGGCTGGTCACTGTGTATTCTGTTTTTGTAAGAGATTTTTTTTGGCATAATGGCGTGATGGGTTGTACCTGCAATATCAATTTTGGGTCCCATTGCCATTGCTTTCCAATTAGTTTTTGGATGCTAATTACTTCTCAGTTGTGGTTTTGCTCTTTTTTTAATTATTATTATTATTATTGATTAATGATATGAATCTAATTTTTGGCAATAATACTTCAGTGTTCTGGTTACTGTCAATGATGATATGAGAATGTTTTCTATGTTTATATTAAGGAATGTTCAATTTTTGATTCATCATGTTGTGTGCAGTTAATTTTGATCCAAAACATTAAGTTGTTAAAAGTTTACAAAATTCAATTTTTCATTAACCTGTACTATTTAATAATTGCAAAAGGTTTGTCTGCTAGATATGCTGTTGGGATATCATAAAAGTATGGTAAATTGTGATTTGGTTTCACAGCTTTTCTAGAGGATAAATTTTCTGTGCAGTGCTAACTGAATCACTCTTTTATCTAGCACACTCTTACACTGTCTCTCAATTGTAACCTCTACACTATTTTTCAAGAAGTGCCATCTTGTTGGTTTTTGGTAATTACCTAGTGGTGCTGCATCTGGGATTATTATATTCCCAGCATTTCTATTCCTTATGCCTTGCTGTAACCTTGCCAATTCATAATGGCCCAAGTTACTTTTGAGGTTTACTTTGTTCGACAATATGTTCTAGTTAGTGCTCTATGGATCCTTTCTTCTTTTCTCCTTCAGTTCTAGTGGATGGCCACTTAGGATTTACTCCTAAAATTCAATTGTTAACTTCAGGAATAAAATGAATCCTAAAAGTTAGACAGTCATATGGGATATTCTGAGGTTCTTCGTGTTTGTGTCAAATGATAATGAAAAGATCATCTCTATTGGTATTGACTCATTTTTTATATGAAGACCTTGCCTTTCTATAGTAAGTATTAAATTGCGCCATTTCAACCATGTTGCCATGTATGTACATTTTCAAATATTTTACTCTTTTACTAACATGTTGGGCTATATTTTAATTTAGTCAATTTGCAGGCCAGGAAGATTTTTACCTTAGACAAGAGTAAATATCAAGAGCTGTTCTTCTGATTGGATAATTTTAAATGAACTGTTGAGATCTAAAATCTAAATACCTGTTTTTCTCCTTGGTAGAGAAATTTGGGCACATTTTTAATTTATTGATTTTTTAACCTATGAAATGAACAATAGAGAATGTGAAGTTGACAAATGTTCCTTTTGATTTATACTATGTGTTTTTGAGCATTTGACAATGCTGAGTGAGGTGCTTCTTGCAGCAGGTCCTGTCTGCAATAAGTTGATCTTTGGGATGAAAAGTCGTCCACAATATTGAAGTCAATCGTTGCCAAGCCTTTCTCTAATTTTAATGAATGGTTAATATATTTGTCATGATAAAATGATATGCCGCTGATTATACATGCATTCAGTGGAAAATCAAAGGAAAACATGATTAATGACAAAGAAGCAGTCTTCACTTCTAATTATTGTCAGATTGGTTTCACTTTTGGCATAATTTTCAATTTTGAGATTGAATTTTTATTTTTTAGGTTTGTTTCAATTTTGAGCAAATAACAGAGAAACAGTTGATTGAAAGTGTTCCGTAGACCAATTTACCAACGAGTTTCAACACCATGAAAGAAGACTACGAGGTACATTATCAAATTTCATGCTTTTAATTACCTCATTGTATTTATTTATTTGTTTTTCAAATTCTCTGTTGGGTTCATTTTGTTTAGTTTATCTCCATAAAATTTCCAGCCATAAGAAAATCCCGATGATGTTTCATAATTTCCTTTCTGTTTCATTTGTATGAATGGAATTGTATTCACTTGCAATTTTTAGCTTTCTAGATCATCTTGGCATCAATCTTTCCTTTTGGCTTTTGTTTTCAAAATTAGGTGTTAGATTTTTGTTTTCTAATTCTATATAAATAGCCGATGCTTTGCAATTTTGAAATCAAATTATGTTATTGTCAGTAATGAAAACATTAATTACAGAAATCAACAGCATATAGTATAGTAAATTTCAGCTTGAGCTACACCGATCATGGAATTTTTAGTTAGCCTGCAAGGGTTTATGGCCATATTAATGAAGCACCATCATTTGAAAGCTCAAACTAATGCAATTAGATAATGGGCATACCCATTTTGAATACAGTATCTCTAATGTCTAGCAAGTTCAGTTTCCTTTTTGAGTAAATTCTATGCTTTTGATGCAAGTTATTTGAAGGAAGATTTGGGATTCCCTCAATGAGAATTTTCTATTTGATGATTTTTGTTATTAATTTCCATGTTCTTGTTCTATATGAAAGTTTTCTTTTACTGCTTGTTGTTGCTCATTTGGGGAAAAAAAGATAGTAATGCATTGTTACTATTTTTCATTCTCAGCACATTGTTTATTGCAATGCTTGTGGGGGTTAATATTTTAAGAACAAAATGCTCACCAGACTGCCCTTAATTGGGTGGCATACCCTGATCTTCAGCAGTGGGGTGCCTGCTGTTTTAATTGCAGCTATTACTTGGATATATTTAAGTATGAAAAATAGGGTGTAATGGCAGGCCACTTTTGCATAGACTGACTGATGTTGGCGGTAATAGGGTACCTGCTAATTTTATAGAGAAAGAAACCCATGTTCATGTGCTATTTGAACTTCATTACCTGTATTACTTCTAAATCTGATTGCTTTTCTAATTTGGCTCCTTATCAACTTCGGTAAAATTCATGTCTTGTGGCGAGCTCCAGAGAGAGAGGGGAACTTTTACTTCTCAATTCAGTGTACCTTGATCTTGCAAACTCCTTTCTCTGGAGGCATTTTGTTTTTCCTGCTGTTTGCTTTCTTTATTCTCACTGTAATAGTCATGGATGTATGTGTTTACAGGTTGAAGAGAAAAAGCAAGCTGCTGCTGATGTACTGTTTCAGTATTCAAAATTTGTAATGGCATGTATTGGAAATCAAGTTCGACCTTGCGACTTGAGATTACATTTAATGAAGGTAATAACTTGATACTAATTTCCCACAACCCACAAACAGAAATTATATGCACGGTCCAGATACTCTATTGGAGTTTCTCAGCCTTTTGGAAGTGAAACTAAATGGTGAAATTTAAACAAGAATCAACCCAAATTCATTTTTGTAATTCTCCAGGAGATTTCAGGAGTTCCAACTTCTCTAAAGAGAGAGTTGCCCCATGCAGCAGCTTCTCCTGATGCAATGGGTGAATCATCGAGCTCAGGTACTGCCAGACTTGATAAAGCTGATAGTTTTCGAGCACTGTAAGTAGAGATAGAGTCATGTGCAATTTCCCATTCAGATGGCTTACTGCTGAGGCCAGTAAATCCTTGTTTGCTCTTCATTGTTAACTTGTGGATTTGTAATTCCTTGTGACTGCCATAGAAGATATTTTTCATGTGAAATATCAAAAATTTGCATATTCTCTTGAGCTGTAAATATGATGGGAGTATCTGTACAATTGCATCAATTTTAGTTTCAAAAGGCTAGTTCCCTTTTGTATCTTGATGGTTAATTCTAACATGCAGTAATTTTTTGCTTAAACAGAAGAGAAGAGACCTGCTCCATCTGGTCTCCTAGAGCTGAGAGGTCACCCCTAGATTAGCCAAATCTTTTGGCTTAGGTAGAGTGTCTCGTGTGATTTTGTTAATATAAGCAACAATACTCTTTCTAAATTATTACTTTTGTGATAAAAGAAATTTAGCCATACTTATTAGACTCTAGGGATAGAGATAAATTCTGATTCCATTAAGAAACACTAATATAGTCATTATACTGATGAATATAGTGTTTGGAAGTTGGACCGCACAGTTATGTGTACACGTTACATGTCGTTTTGATGCCTTATTTCTCAAAAGAAACTTGTGACAGCCATAGTCATCATCAGGCCACAAGTCAGCATCTATAGGAACTCCGGTGATCTGGACCGTCGCTCTCACTCCAGGATAATATCTCTGATGCTTTTAGATATCAAAGAAAAAGCTGAGCAGAAGATAAAGCCGAACAGCTAAAAGCCCGAACAGGAATCAGATGAAGCCTATACGATAATGACTTGTGAAATTATAAAAACCTAGGTCGGCGAGAATGGCGGAGAGTCGTGAATCACTGGACTAGCTATATTCTTGCCATGCCACTGTAGCTCTAAAGGAATCAAATGTGCATTTGATGTCTTCGGGGTAGGACCAGTGAATGGAATATATTCATAGGATCATGCTTGAACAAACCTATGCATGATGAGTTTGATTTTGCACCCCTAAGCCTGAGAAGGGCATTCTGAAAAAAAAAAATTATTTATCATTAATACTAACAAATGCAAAGAACATATAGGTTTTGTAGGAAAATAAAGCATGAAAGCAGAACTATGGATCCTACAACATCTGGTGCCCGGCAACAGGAAAAAGCCATCACAAGTTGACAGATAAAAAGACTTAGAGAGAGGGTATATTGGATCATGAGTCTATTAAATTTTAAAATATTTTAAATGATTTTAAATTTTGAATGGCATTCAATTTAGAATTTTTTAAAGTCTACTAAAATATTGTGGTTTTCAATTGGGACTCTTATAAAATTTATAAACATGATATTTAAAAAATTATTGATTTGAAAAAATTTTATAAAATTATTGATTTTATTGTATTTTAAAGTGTTATTATGTATGAATAAGAGAGGATTTGTGGTGAAAGGATCATTGAAATTCTCCATTTCAGTTGATTTCCCTCAATTATTGATCAATCTAAAAGAAAGTAATTGTGAAATCACCTCATTTCATGTAGGCTTTGATACCATAAAAAGTTTCTTCATGGCGAACACGAATATGAATTTCACAGCAGCCAAACAATCAGAGTTAGTAGTTAAAAAACTCTGTTGATTAAGAAGATGAAGCAATATCTTCATTCGATTCCATACTGAGTACATGTATCGTATTTATACAAGAAGAGAAGGTTTACAGCTAACAAAGAACGAATCCTAACTCAAGAAACAAATTGTCAGGCTGTACGCAAGAAGTGAGATCCTGTTTCCATGGCTGCCAGCATATTTTTTGCTGTTTAATTGCAGAATGCTGCCCTTCTAAACAAGAGTGATACATTATAGGTTTTCCTTTGTTGGCATTCTTCATGATCATAAAAGGATATATATATATATTTTTTAAATTTTTTACCAAAAATTTTTATTTGCACTTTTTTGGCCCAAACTGAACAGACTGCTTGCTGACCTCTAACTATAATGGGTTGCCCTTTTTCATTGATATGAAATACACCATCATCCTGAATTGTCCAATATCATGGATTGCATTGCATTCTTGCTTGACACGCCCAAAATACTCCATGACTACATAATCTTCACATTATGAGTTGCATTATTTGCAAGTCTCAATTCTATTTTCGAAAATATAAACATATGATACAGTTGACAATGATAGAAGAAATACTATGCCTTTCATCTCATTTCTTCCGAATATATTATTCATGATGATAATGGCGATAGGAATACTGAAATGATAATAATCACAGTAAAGAATTGTTCCATTTTCGTGCCCCGTAATTCCATTCTGTTAGCACAGTAAATTTAATTTTTTCAATCTTAGTTTGTTTCTAAATTATTGCGGGTAAAATTGGACAATTGACACATGTGTAGGACCCACATAAACATATTATAATGAATTAGGGGCAGCATATTGAACGGTCTGAATTTTCCTTCTAAATCTAATGGCTTACATATTTTATATACACTTGCATCTCTGAGACACCGAAGTTTGACTTTGACGCACTCATTCAATGATTAGCCATTGACAAACAAACAAAAAAAAAAAAATTGAATTTTTGAAATTTGAAAATTAGCATGATGTATGGAGGCTTACCTCAGCAGATTACGTAAGAGTCTATTTCATCAATCAATACGGAAAATGAGAACCTCGCGTTTAAATTTTACGGAAAAAAGTTTACTCATGCGTTTAATTTTTTAATTGAGCTATTAAATATTTTAACATGTAAAATTAAAAATATTAAACACTTTAATTAGTAAAATTTATATATTTTAATTAATAAAATTATATTTATTATATGATTAAAAATGTAAATATCATTATTTAACAATTTATTTTAAGAAAATCATGTAATATATTAATATAAGTGTGATTTTATAAATTGATGTGTTTAATAAATATAATTTTAGCTGATAAAATTAGAGATAAATATATTTTCTTTTCTTTTGAAAGACTATAAGAGAGATTTTTTTTCTTCTTTGCTTTTTTTATTTTATTATTTTATTTTTTTTGTCTCTTGAAGCACCAAAGAAGAGAAAATTGTTTGAGCATTCACACTTGAAAAATAGAAAAATATTTTAAGCTTCATTTAGGAAGCATTCATTAAAAATTCAATTCATGAATAAACTTTCATGTTCGTTACGGTAAGTATAAAATAAATTTCAATTTTAATATATAATTATTGTCTAAAATATTATAAAAAAAATGAGAAAGAGAAGAATGGTGGGAAAAGAGAAAAAAAAAAAAGGCAAGAAAAAGAGAGAAAATAGAAAAGTAAATATTTTGGTCTAAAATTTTATTTGTAATTTTATAGAATTCATTTAAAATTTTATAGAAATTGGTTTATTTATAATCAATTTCACAAAATTAAATCTATACAATAAAAATGAATATTTTTTTATAATATTTTGTTAATTTCAAAATTTAATTGATTAATTTTACTAAAATTTATTTACACAAAGGGAACACTGTTTTGTTTCACAAAAGAGAAATATAAATTACTAATGGAATTAGATTTTTGATATGTTCTTGCAATTTATTTGTTTTCTATTTATCAATAATTTATTTTTCTAATAAACTTAGGTTGAAATGCCTAAGTTGTGATAGAAAAGAAAAAGAAAAAAGAAAAAAAAAAGTGATCTGTTTGGATCAAATTTATAGAGCGATGATAATTTGAAATCAATCCACCACAATTTTTATCTACCCTATCGCATATCGGATATATGGACACGTCACACGTACCGATTTATTTATTAAAAGACTCCTCTTTGTGTTCCTGTAAGAATTGGGTCCCGCACTTCTGTCAATGCCGACCTGCCGTCTTTAAGAACGTTACCATACTTAGCCAAACCCAACTACCCTCTCACTTCCCCACCGGCACCGGCCCCGGCCCCTGCACTCTTCTTTTGTCGTCTTTATCTTTTTATTATTATTTAATTAAAAAAATTGGCCTTTTAAAATTATTCAACACTTACAATTTACTCAAAATTAAATTTTTATATCAATTTAAATAAAAACTTTAAATCAGAGCACTAAATTAAAATACTGTTCTTTTAACTGACTAATAAATGCAAAAGATAATATATTAATATTTAAAATTTTAAAGAGCAAATTATAAAATATTATTCCATTTAACGTTTGGAGAAATGTGAATTAAACGGTTGATAGCTGCTAAAATAAACTAATTTAATTTATAGATATTTTAAAATATGAAATTAAATATAAAATTTTTTAAATCATTTAATGTGAATTCTGATTAATTGAATAATAAATTTTAGATTTTAAATTATTAAAAGGAATTAACGAACACATTTATTTTTTGAATTAAAATTTACCCTAATTTATTTTAAAAAATAGCCTAATTAATTTTTCAAATTTATCTTTATTAAAATCGATTTAAAAATTCAATTTCGAATAAACTCTACATTAAACATTGAGAGTTAAATTCTTTATTATAATATATAAAGCTTTTAATCTCGGACACGTCAATTCGTGACGTGTAACCCCCGCGTTATCTGGAGATCGGACGGCTAATAGTTTTGTTTCTATTCACAGTATTTCCAATATATTTTCTTATTCACATTTCTAACCCCTTCACTTTTCTTTATCATTGTTTCTTATTTTTAGTTTTTGAATTCACTTATTGCCCTATAAATCAACATATTAGTAGAAATAATTTGTAAGTATTAAGTGTATATATCATTAATTTAATTTTGCCCGTTGGATAATGATCTGATTGATCTTTTCATTTATATAAGGAGTGAAATGTCTCGAGTTTGAGTCCTCTTAATCACAGTTATTTTCACTAATTTTGTAACCGAAGGGAGATGATAACCCTTATTGTATAATTTATATTAATATGCTTTAATAAATTAAAATAATCTAAGTCAATGTATAAGCCTAAGCAATTATCTTATTTTAAATGTTCTTAACTATTATTGTTAAAAAAAACCCACATAATGAACGAGCAAAAACACATTTGGAATCAAATATATTATAAGAAAATAATTTTTTGCTTATTTTTCTATTAATTTTTTATTTTTATTATATTTCTTTCTGTCAAATTAAGCTAAACATAAATATTACCGCATTTGATATGTCCAATAATTTTTTTCAAATAAATATGATTAAAAAATATTGTTGATTTTGTATTAAACAAAGGAATTAATTAAATTTTTATCAAAATAATATTTTTATATATTTCTTTAATCAAAAGTATCACGAGCCCATTAAAACCAAATTCTTCTCATACAAAATTGATTTACTAAGGGATAAAATGTTTTCAGTGAATATTTATTTCATCTATAAAAATTAAATTCTGAGCTTCATTTAAAAAAAAAATGTCGAACTGCCCATCTCAATACAAATTTTGTTATGTGAAAATTATTATTAATACCATTTTTTTACACTTGGTAGAGTTGTTAGAAATGTACATAATTATTTTTTGTAATGATCCGAAAAGTTGAATTTGCTATTTGCACATTTTAGTGATGTCTTTTCCATCCCAAAAGTTGTATCATTTAGTCTTTTTTTTTTATAGGAAAATCATTTAGTCTTCTTTTGAATGTGTCTCATTATGGCAATCAATCTTAGAAACTCCAACTTTTAAATATTTTTTTAGGTTCTTTAACATGACAAAATGAAAATCATGTTGCTATTTATGTCAAAAGTCAACCACAAGTTTGGCATTTTATTATTTATTATTTCTTTTTCTCACTTGATGTTTCTTTTTGTTTATATATAATTGAAATCATGGTTTGCAATAAAGTCTATGTCAAGTCATGTTTAAATAATTTGTAGCAATCAAGTCTATCTCATTCATATCTTATAAGATTTTAAAGTTGGAGATTTCCATTAAAATACTTTTTTCGTCGCAAAATATAGATCGTTTTTGGATGAATTATTAAAAATTATATTCATTTAACTCGAGGAATGTAAATAAAGTCGAGCTCTCAAATATATCAACTTTCTGAAATTATATGTGTCTTACTTAACAATACAAGTATGGTTCAAACAAATAGTAAAAAATGCATTAGAAATTTGAATTAGAGTAGCTTTTAGTGTTTTGAACTGATTAAAATACTGTTTCTTTAGATTATTGTGTTCACAAGTTCTCTAAAATATTATTCCATTTAACGTTTAGCGGTTTGATAGCCCTATCCTTCATTAATTTAAAATCTCTCCCTTATCTACTATGTCTTTTTATTTTTTTATGCTTGGCTGTAATTGATAATAAAAGAAAAAATATTTATTTATATATTTGCTTTTGAACTCAAGTAAATATTAAAAATTAAATATTGGTCCTCTAAAATATTAAAAATTCCAATTTTTTTTTATAAAATAGTGAACTTTTCAGTTTTTATTCCCTTAAATTTTAAAATTTAGATTAGTGAAATCATCTAGTTTTATAGTTAGTTTAATACTATAGATATCAGTGAAAATTTTAATGTCTTTTTTATTATTTTAAATTTAATTATTAATCAAATAGTTATTTTTACTAAATATTTTCATTTTCAACTAATAGATAACATCTAATATTTATCAATAATTAAAATAATTATATAATTATTTTTAAAACAGCTAGCAGTCACTAAAACAGTAATATTAACGAAAAGATCCTTAATATCACTAGAAGTTGGGTGCTTAATCATGGCAGTGTCGCTAAAAAAAGTTATCGCTCATAGTGTTTGGAAATGCAGTGCGTTTCCAAAAACATAATGTGGCAGTGATGTCCTATCACTCATTGTCGATTTGTTGGAATTGGCCTCCAAAATTCTCATCCTCCATATTATTCTTTTCCTTATTCGGTCAATTTTAGACCCAAAAAAAAAAAAAAGAGAAGGCACCAAAATGAACTAGAAGTTGAGACAAATCTATAACTATTAACTATTAAGAACAATGAGAATGGCTATTAGACTCGTTAGAGTGAGTTGAACAAAATGGCAAAGGGAGATGCCGGTAGAGGGCTCCTTTGTCGTGGTCTAATGGTCCGATGGAAAGCTGTGGCTGTCAGAAATCCCACGTTATTCACATACCAAATACATATAGGGCATGTAATGAAGGAAATATTGTGACATCCCGATCCGGCAAAACGATCTTAGGAGGGTGGGTAGAATAAGGGGCTCCTGGCGAGTTTTTAAAATGGCAAGCTAGTTAGGATAGTGGAATACGAGACACAAGAATGAATTGGATCATATATTGAAAAGGGGGTAAGTAATCATCATATGCGACTTTTGGTGGAATAGCTAGAGAGTTGGAAGAACTCCAGGTTAAACGTGCTCATTTGACAGAAATCCTTGGATGGGATGAAACCGGTTTGATCCAAAGCCGGCAAAGTGACCCTAAGAGGGCGGGTAGAGTAAGGGGTTCCTGGTGAGTTTATAGGATGACAGGCTAGCTATGGTAGTGAAATGCGAAATACAGAAATGAATTGGATCATATATCGAAAAAGTGGTAAGTAATCATCAGAGGCGCCTTTTGGTGAAATAACTGGAAAGTTTGAAGAACTCCAGGGTTAAACGTGCTCGTTTGATATAAATTCTAGGATATGTGACCTCCTGGGAAGTTTTCATTTCACCTGTGGGATAAAATCGTACGGGTCTTACCAATCTAATATGGGATGGAACCTAGTGGTTGGAATCAGAGCCTTGTAAAGGTGGTTAGCTAATTAGTTAAAGTAAGTCAAAATTATACAAATTTCATTTTATGAATTCTAACCTGACCTAATTCACATTTACCCTTTCAATTCTCAAATTGTTGTTGCCACTGAGTTTCAATTTGGGCTTTCATTTGGATGTTTAGTCTTAGCAATTAGCCATTCAAATTCAATTTTAAGGACCAAGCGTAGTTTAATTTTGGAAAAGATTCCAAATCACAAGTGTTAACCGGATGTGGTTGCATTTGAAAAAATATTGCATATTTTAAAAAACGTCTCCCATTATTTATTTTAATTTTTTAATTTTAAACACTTTGAAAACATCTCTGAAACACTTTGAGGAGACTTATTAGACACTTTGGAAACACATTAAAATATTATATCTAACTTTTAGATAAAAAATAAAAATTTTCAAATTGTTATTTTAAATATATATTTGTTAATTGTTAATATATAGAACACAAACTTAAAAGGTATATAAATGAATGAAAAATCTATTTTATAATTTACACAAAATATTTAATTTATTTCATATCTATTATTATCAAATTCAAGTGCTAGTTCATAATATTGATTTTAAATTAGTATTTCACAATGCTTTTATAAAAAAGAGTTTACAATATTATATTGAACAAACTAACATATGAAATATTATCCTGAATCAATTTGATCTTTTAAAAATGTTACAACTCTTGAAATTTTCTATTTACCTTTAAGAAATGTTATAATTTTCGATAATAATATTATTTTTGAGAATTAAATTAATAATATTAATAAAAAATTAAATATTTTTTATTTGATATTTATAACTTATTATGGTTGATTATTTACTTATTTAAATAATTAATAAATTATATTTATTTAATGTAACGTGTTCAAAACGTGATAGTGTTTTATTTTTTTAAAAAATTATTATATTTTGTGTCCATATCATGTTATGTCCTAGGTTTGTGTCTATACTACCTAGGTTTTAACTATTTACTTTCCTTAATTTAGTTATGGAAAGGGTTTCCTCCTTTATCCTTTAATTATGACTTCAATTGAAATTAATATTTCACCATACGTTTTAAAATTATCTTTTATAAATAAGAAATATCAACTATAAAATGTTGAATGTTCCATGAAATATTGTTTCACACTCTAAACGTTAAGATAAATATTATATTACCAAATGCTACACTTAATTAAAATAGTGTTTTGATTCATCAAACACCATTTCAAATACCGTTGTCGAACGAAAATTTTAAATTGATAGAAATTGAATCAAAGGTTAATATTGATTTTTTTTAAAAGAAAATATTAATTAAAGGATTCATTAATAAATATCATTAAGAAAAATAAAAATAGAAATGATATGACTCCATTTTTTAAGATCGGACAAGAAGAAATAGAGTTGCTGCGATTTATAAACTGTTCATTGTTTTTTTGAATTGACTAAAATTTGTCAAAGATTATCATTGAACTTACATTTTTTAAATTTAGTATCTTTTAATTAAAAAATAAAATTTATTCAAGAATAGAAAAAACACATTAAAGATTGAAAATTTTAAATAAGTTAAAAAATAATTAATTTTTTTATTAGTAATGAGATTTTGATGAGAGAAGAAATTAAAAAAAAAAAATTCTGAAGGGAATGTTTTATTTTAATTATGCTATTGCAACAAGATGTATCTAACGTGGTTTTAACTTCCAATCACACGTAAGTTGATCATTCTCCATTGAGGATATGAAAGATAACGTAGAAGCAAGTTGTAAAATTACTATAAATACAAAAATAAGGGGTCATAATATAAATACAAGAAAATAATAAGAGAAACATGCAATTTCTACTTTCTTCGTTTGATTTAAAACAAAAATTACTGTTTTACGGTTTTAATTAGCAGTAAAAGGGATGGTAAATAAAATAAATAAAATCCAAGCTAAAATTCAGAAAATCCGTCATCGTTTTTCCTTGTTAGAGAAAGTAATACATTCATAATACGAACAAAAACCAAAACCGAACAACACTTTATGGTGTATTCTTTTTTATTATTTTTATATCATATCATATATATATATATATATATATATATATATATATATATATAATTACAAAGTATGCAATCGACAGTATCTCTCTGTGGTTGAAAAGTATTCCTGGTTTGGAGTTGCAAAGCTATGGCGGAATCGGTTGAGCTACCTAATCGATTAGCGATCCTTCCTTTTAGAAACAAAGTGCTTTTACCTGGTGCTATCATTCGAATTCGTTGCACTTCCCCTAGCAGGTTTTTTTTTTTCCTTGATCAATTGATAGTTAATTGATTGATTACGGTTAATTGGTTGTCAAATTGATGAAGAGTTGCGTCTTTTGTTTGGCTGATTTTTTCTAGTGTGAAATTGGTGGAGCAAGAGCTATGGCAGAGAGAGGAGAAGGGTTTGATAGGCATTTTGCCTGTTCGTGATGCAGCGGCAGAGGAGACTGCTACTTCAGTGGGTCCCATGTTATCTCAAGGTAATTTTAATTGTTAATCAATTACTTTTTTTTTCTGTTCGTGCTCTTCTGTTTCCACGTGCTTTGAATAATAGAAAATGATTATTTCTTTTGTTTGTGTTTTGAAATTTTTGTTATAATTAGGTGTTGGGAGTGATTCTGGGGAGAGAAGCTCCAAAATTCAAGCTGGCAACTCTGAAAATCTTAAACTTGATGGCAAAAATCAGCAGGAAGTTATTCGCTGGCATAACAGGTTTACTTTTAATCAGAAGTTTTTCTTTTATGTTACTGTTAATTTGTCTTTGTCGCTTTTGATGGATACTCTTTGTTTTGATAGATATTTCTCTTTTTTGCATTCAATATTCTGTTAGCACTAATGGATTTTTTTGCTGCTTAATTTTATGCTAGTTGTGATTGATTTTTGTCATAATACTTGGTTTCCTAGGGGAGTGGCGGCTCGGGCATTACATCTGTCCAGAGGTGTGGAGAAACCTAGTGGGAGAGTAACATATATAGTTGTTCTTGAAGGTTTGTGCAGATTCAGTGTCCAAGAGCTTAGCAAAAGAGGGATGTATTACACTGCACGGATATCTTCTCTTGAGATGACAAAGGCTGGTCCGTTTTAAATTAAATTCTTTTCAGTTTATACATATTAATATCACTTTTTCCGATTTTCAATCAAAGGATTTCACAATTCATTAGGTGCTGAGGGATAGCATTATTTATCAATGTGCTGAGTCAATTTTTGTATTTCTCGGTCTTATCATAACTAGAGATGGAACAAGTGGAGCAAGACCCTGATTTTGCATCATTGTCTCGCCAGTTCAAAGCAACTGCCATGGAACTTATTTCTGTTCTTGAGCAGGTACTTGTTTTGGGGTTTAAAATTGTGGAAATGCCTCTGCCTCTTTTCCTTCTGCATCATGAACTAAACCATTTTAAGATATGAACATTGGAAATCTGTATTTCTATACAAATCTAGTCTTTTCATAGTAGTCTTTCCTCTGTTTGATCTATTCCTTCTTGTTGCATTGCATTCTCATGTGGCTAATCTTTTTGAAAAATATCTCATGTACTATTTGTGTAGAGCTATTGTTCATTATTGTTAATATTTTGTGGAGAACTGTTAATTTATTCACGATGCATGTGCTATGATTATGCTATTGCTCTATCAGTTATTCTTATTTCCATTTCTGCTCATAGAAGCAAAAAACTGGTGGAAGGACAAAGGTTCTTTTGGAAACAGTTCCTGTTCACAAATTGGCGGATATTTTTGTTGCTAGCTTTGAGATGAGTTTTGAAGAGCAATTATCCATGTTAGATTCAGTTGATCTGAAAGTCAGGCTTTCCAAAGCTACTGAGCTTGTTGACAGGCATTTACAGGTGATCTATGTATACAATGTTATGTAACCTGGTGCATTTACTTCTAAATATCTTGATGCTCCCTCTGGCTGTCTCTGAGCCATTCTATTTTCTACCTTTGACAGTCAATACGTGTAGCAGAGAAGATTTCGCAAAAGGTTGAGGGGCAGCTATCAAAATCACAGAAAGAGTTTCTTCTCCGTCAGCAGGTTTGAGTTAACTATGGTTTGTTTATATATCAGGCTACATGTTTAGACACTTTGGCATTTTTTGATCATATCATTTAGGATTAAACCAATTGGTTTGACCTTCTTAGGGTACTTATTGCCTTTGGCAAGATAAGCAAACCCCATCCTCCAATGCCCCCCTCACAAGTCACAATATCTCCACCTGGGTCTTTTGGGTTGGGTTGGTGGTTTGAAAGAAGTACAAGTCTTGTAATTTAAGGATAATAAGAAAAAAAAAAAAACGAAAGTACATGTAAAATTTCTTTTTATGCAAGGATGAATGTTAGTTTATGGTCAAGGGTGTAGATGCAAAGGGCTATTTAGTTTTCCATTTGTCAATATTTTATGCTAAATTGTTTCAAAATTAGTGTTATTTTCTAAAACTACTGTCCTATTCCAGCTTTGGGGCTTATCCATTTGAAATGCTTTTTAGATGAGAGCTATAAAAGAGGAGCTTGGTGACAATGATGATGATGAAGATGATGTAGCAGTATTAGAAAGAAAGATGCAAAATGCAGGAATGCCTTCAAATATCTGGAAGCATGCCCAGAGGGAGTTAAGGTATGTTTCTTCTGAGAAATAATAGAGTATAGGATGATGATATATTGATGATAGACAGTAGCTGAGTCTTATCTTGCTATAGATTTTAGTAGACTGAATGCCAATGTAAACTCCTTTCATTTTCTGAGGTTTATATGAAGAGACACCATGGCATTCTGGACACCCCTGAAGTCTGAAATGAGTCTCATAGAAACATGGGCATAAAACAATAGAACAAAGTTGTTGGCATGAAGGGATTAAATGCTTTAATGGTCGAAATGCATAGAATTAATAGACTTAACATGGTAAGAATTGTACAAACTGTGGCATTAGAGAGCTAACTGTCTCTCTCTCTCTCTCCTTTTTTTTTTTTTTTCTTTTTTTTTTTCCTTTTGGCTCTGGGCAGTATTTTGTACCAAATTCATTTGATGGTGATTGGACAACCCGGGTCCTATTAACACTAGAACCTTACATTGAACCCAGTTGGGCTGTATTATGTCTTTATTGTGGGGATATTTTGTGTTAGCTGAGCTATCTTTAAATGAATGTTATCAAACTCATAGAGATTTTCATCCTAACTTTGTTTTGAGTCAGCTATAGTATTCTACAGTATTTAATCACTAATTTTCTGGTTCCTAGGTGTGTCTTGCATGATTTTGACCACATTTTTATTTTGATATGAGAATTTTAGCCCGAGGGCTTTCTAGTGATTTGGTTTTGGCCTGAAGGTAGATTTTTTAGATAAATAGCCAATGTCTTTTTGGCCCCTGCTTCCTATCTTCTCTCATTTCTTTTCGTTGTCAATTGATTGGGGTGAGCATTCAGTTGGTTTGGTTGGTCATGTTTGAATTTTCACAAACTGGAATAATGGAATTTTTATAAAAGGAAAAGGAAACTGAACTGCAATATGTAGAACACTGAATTGAACTGAAATGAATTTCGAGAAATAACTCAGAAATGGAACGTAATATTCAATTAACTGAACAGTTTGCTCACCCCTATCACATCCGCTTGCTTCGATGCCTCATCAAAAGAAATGAAAGAGAACTGGGGGTGGGGGGTGGGGAAGGTTTAGAGGGGAAAGTACTATTTGATTTAGAAGCTTTATAATTTGGCCATTCAACTGGTTTCTGATGGCTACAACTTGAAGCAACTTGGTGCAAGTAAATAAATATGCTCACTGTTAATTGCCATTTTTGTCTTTGGATGCTTTGGGGGAAGCCAATCTAAGTGTTTTGTGAAGGTGAGAGTAATGAGAGCAATACAGAAGTTGATCGTTGTTTTTTTCTTCTCGGCTTCTGCATAACACGGCAGTGCTAGTTTGAGTTGAGTCCATTTCCAATAGGACCATTAGATTATAGGTCTGGTTAAGGAATCAGAATTAAACCAAGTTGTTGTGGTCTCTATTGTGAATACTTTTGTGGAATACACAGGCTCTACCTTTTTTTATTTCTGGAAAATTCGCGGAGAACATTTAACACGTTTTTTAGTGTTTGACATGCACAGAAATTAAAATGTTCTCTTGGGCAAAGGGAAAACTTAGTCAACTTTTTAAGATACGAGTAATCTTCTTCCAGATTTTGAAGCCTTTTTTTTTTCAAAAAGGAATCTATAAGAGGACTGCATAGGCACATGCCTGCTAGTTCACTGATTATTGCTGCTACTGTTGGCTGTCAATAGTTGCTGGTGATCACTGCCAGTCTATGTCAACCACCATAATTTATTATTTCCTTTTCTTTGTAATTTTCTTTCCTATTGAATCGGAAGTATGGAGTAGTGTATCAAAATACTGAAGGTCATGCTTTTATGGGAGGGAGGGAGGGATAGATAACATCTTTCAATGTATACTGAAAATGATGTAATATTCATTGTTATGCTGAAACGGTGGAAAATATTGTTCTTTCTTTTTTCTTTTTCTTCAAAAAATGGTTTCTAGAGAAATGTTTTGCCATAGTTGTCTTTCGTGAAACAAATGGCATCATATTCTTTATAAAGCTTTGGGGAGGTTTTTTCCCCATCATGAGTCAATCTTAATCAAGAGGACTGCTTAAACTTTGTATTCTTGTTTCTTGTGAAACACTGATGATTGCCATTATTATTCATCTAAGGAGGCTTAAGAAAATGCAACCCCAGCAACCTGGGTATAATAGTTCACGTGTTTACTTGGAGCTGCTTGCTGATCTTCCTTGGCAAAAGGCAAGTGAGGAACATGATTTGGACCTAAAAGCTGCAAAAGAACGTCTTGATAGTGATCATTATGGTCTAGTCAAGGTCAAGCAACGGATCATTGAATATCTAGCTGTTCGCAAGGTTGATCTATTTTCTAGTAGTTGATGCATTGAATTTGCTTAACCTTTTATTTTTTTGAACTGAATATTTGTATGAATTATATTGCAGCTTAAACCAGATGCCAGAGGCCCAGTCTTGTGCTTTGTTGGTCCTCCAGGTGTTGGGAAAACATCGTTGGCATCATCTATTGCTGGTGCCCTTGGCAGAAAATTTATTCGCATATCCCTTGGTGGTGTTAAGGATGAAGCAGATATTAGAGGGCATAGGAGAACATACATCGGAAGCATGCCAGGGCGCCTTATTGATGGTTTAAAGGTAGAAAGTCTTTATAATTCTTCCAATATTTTTTCCACATTTCTTGCTGCATCATTCTAGAAGGCAGATGTTGACCATACATTTTATGGTATGTTCTGAGCCTGCATCAAGCTGTTTACATGAAAAATTCAATATATCTTTGTAGAAAAGCAGAAAATTTCTTTTGGCAGTAATAATTGCATTACAACTGAAGCTTACCTGTTATATGTTCTGTTAATGGCATATATAACTTCTAAACAAATAAATGGCCTGCAGTCAAGGAAGTCTAGACAGTTTTTTTCTTACCCATATAAATTAATGCTATTAATTTATGTGAGTTGGTCTATGTGGATCTTCTTATGTTTTGACTTCTACAACCATATAAATTTGTCTAGTTTCTGCCTGTGCAACTCAGTTTTTATTATGCCAGGAGGCGTGTTATATTAGAGTTGTCTAGTTCTGCAACTATTTTCACTTGTAACCTTGTTTTTGTCTCTCTGGTACTTCTCCCTCACATTCTGTGTGAAATTGCATCGCTAGTGATACTGCAAACTCATAACTATACACACCTGTATTATCGTGCATGGTTTGCCAGTAATGTACCTGATTATGGTCATGTTGGCTCTCTCATGAGCTGTATTAAGGTAGACTGTAAATATGAGAATAAATCAAGACCGGGTTGAGTTTTTTGATTATATACAAATATTTTATGTGAAGGATCTCTTCATGATGATTGTTTGTGTTAGGTTAGGTGATGATTTTGAATTTTAGATGTTTTACCTTTCTTGTTGTGTGATTGCTCACATCCATTTGGGATGAGGTAGACTCATGATCTTGTGTATTTTGGCTTTTAGAGAGTGGCTGTTTGCAATCCTGTCATGCTATTGGACGAGATTGACAAGACAGGTTCTGATGTGCGGGGGGATCCAGCTTCAGCTCTGCTGGAGGTTCTTGATCCTGAACAGAACAAGACATTCAATGATCAGTATCCTTTTTTTCCTTCAGGATGTCACTGTTCTTGGGCATATGTTCATGCTAGTTTGCACTTTTGATAACTAATAGTCTTCTAATCCTAGTCTACAGAGAGCCAACTTTTGATTTATCTGTTTCCAGTTACATTATTAATTCAAATTTAAAAGTTTTTCACGATTAATCTTCTGGACAGCTATTTTTTATGTGCTTTGCTTTTCTGTCTGCTTGAGGAGACATGGGCTCTCATAATTTTGGGTGGGGAACTTTGTGCAACTTTAAGATGATTAGATGTGGTTAGGTCCAAGGCCCACTTAATATTATTTTTTTAAAAAATATTTTGTAACCGAGGTTTTCATTAATGAGTTTGAACATGCTGTGTTTATTTGAATTAATCACCATCATTGCATTTTAAGATAATTATTCCTTAATTAAAGGTCCATAGCTATTTGAACGTTCCGTTTGACCTTTCCAAAGTGATTTTCGTGGCAACTGCAAATAGGGCACAGCCTATTCCTCCTCCACTCTTGGACAGGATGGAAGTAATTGAGCTCCCTGGATATACACCTGAAGAAAAGCTCAGAATAGCTATGCAGCATTTGATTCCACAGGTTTTGGATCAGCATGGGTTGAGTTTTGAGTTCCTTCAAATTCCAGAGGTACTAAATTAGTGACATGCAATTTTATCATTGGGATAATCATCTTTCTTTTGTTTTTTTTTTTTTCATTTTCATTATTAAAAATCAAAGCCATAAATGTTTTATATTGGGGCATAAATGATTTGCTTGATAGGCCTTTGGTTATAGTATTTACTGTTACATTCTATGTTGTGAATATTTGTTGTTGAGAGCAGTCAATCAATACTTTCTGCGGTTACCATGAGAAAGATGTGGTCATATATTGTCTATTAATTGAAGTTCCTGGTTTTATGTAAATATCCAAGTTTAAGTTGTGAAAAGAGTGGTTTGTGCTTATGCTTGATATTAGTGAATCAAATCACCAGTGTCTTTTGTTTCTTCTACCACAGTCTTCCAAACCAAGAACTAGAATACAGAATGGTTTTTGGTATTTTTGCTAGTTTTCCATGTAGTTGTTTTCTTATCAGATGGTTCATCCAATCCTGCCTTTTTTTCTCCTAAATGGTCCAGACTACTTACAACCAAAACTACCAATTTCTGCCCTTTACAATCCAATTACACAAAAACTGCAAACTATCTGATTCTCATGTTGACAATCTGGTTATCATCATTCTTCATTATTTACAAACCAAGATGCATATTCAATTTTCATATCTCCCGTTGGAACCCATAAGAAAAAAAGATACTTAAGGGAAAATTCTTACTTGCCAAGTTGTTGCATAATTCACACGTTATATTACACATGCTGTACAGGTATTTATCTTGAATTTTTTTTCAATGTTTTAGGCTATGGTGAAACTCGTTATTCAGAGGTACACTAGGGAGGCTGGTGTCCGGAATCTGGAGAGGAACTTAGCTGCTTTGGCTCGTGCTGCAGCTGTAAGAGTTGCAGAGCAAGAACAAGAACATGAACAAGCTCTCCCATTGAGCAAAGATGTGCACCGTCTTCCTTCACCATTATTGGAGAATAGACTTGCTGATGGAGCTGAAGTGGAAATGGAAGTCATTCCAATGAATGATAACAATCATGAGATATCTCACTCATTCAGGGTTGCCTCACCTTTAGTTGTGGATGAAAATATGCTGGTGAAAGTACTAGGGGTAATGATTTTGCTAATAACTCTTCATTTCTGAATACAATTGTTTTTGTTTGGGTTATTTAATCTGCATGTTCTGTATTTAAATATCTTAACTTTTTTTTTTCTATAATACTTGTCTACTTGGTGATTAGCATTTGTTGGCTATCAACTGTGTATTATTGTGCACTAAGCTTGTGTTGTTCAAGCTTAATTGTTAAGAAGTGCTTTGGCTGAAGCATTTGAAGTTTGAACAACTGTTTGGTTATACATTTTGAGTGGGAGTTTATAATTTATTTTTTACTGGAGTCAGTGCTGAAAACCTAACTAGTGCTCTAATGGTATCTCACTTTTTTTTCCCCTACTTAGAGACATTTCTAGTCTGAAAGTCATAGCTGCACTGGTTCCTTTATACAGTCAGATTCTCATGCATTATATGCTTCTGAAACAGACAAGCTATGATAGGCAGAATGCTTTGGTTTTTTAATTATTTAATTTTTAACCTGAATTTTCTCCTAATATTAAACAGATCATGTTCATTTGAACTGTAATGCAGCCTCCTAAATTTGATGATAGAGAAGCTGCAGAGCGTGTGGCAAATCCTGGAATATCAGTTGGGCTTGTTTGGACCTCATTTGGTGGAGAGGTTCAGTTCGTGGAGGCTACATCAATGGCAGGGAAGGGGGAATTACATCTCACTGGGCAACTTGGTGATGTCATTAAAGAATCAGCACAAATAGCACTGACATGGGTAATCACTATCCTCCCAAATCACTTACCTATGTGAAATTCCTTTGTGAACTGCTGACTCTGTATGCTAGAACCTAATACATGTTACACACATATTTCAATTCAAAATGTATAGAACACTCAATTTTTTTTTTAAAATTTTTTATACTAAATTATATAAAAAGTCTGGTTCAAATTTACCCTACTATTGCATCTCTCACATAATTTTTATCTGTATATTCCCATTGTTGCAATTTATCTACTTTGGGAGTAGTGTAATTTTGTCTAGCTGAAGGAAACGGCAGTACCCTTTTCTGTTGACTGCTATTTTTTTTCTTCATTTCTTGGGCAAATTTTACCATGTAAAAGAAAATATGTATCATTCAGTGCTTAATTGCCTTTGCCTCATATAATTGCCGATCTGCCTGGGGTTCAAGGCTCCAGCATATGTAGCTATTTCAAATGTGCTCACAAAATTAGCAGAAAGCATCCCATTTTCTACTCTTGGAAAAGTTAGTTTAGAAATATCTTCTTAAATTGTAGGTACGAGCCAGAGCAACAGATCTTAAGTTGGCAGCTGCTCAGGAAATAAATCTTCTTGATGGCAAGGATATTCATATACATTTCCCTGCTGGGGCCGTACCCAAGGATGGACCCTCAGCTGGAGTGACACTAGTAACGGCTCTAGTTTCACTGTTCAGTCAGAAAAGAGTAAGAGCAGATACAGCAATGACTGGAGAGATGACTTTGAGGGGTCTTGTACTTCCTGTTGGTGGTATTAAGGATAAGGTAATGCAAGCCTATCTGATTTTATTCTTATTATTTTCATCTGTAAGGAGAGGAATTTAGCAATCATGGAGCGGCGGTCCTGTTGGTTTCAATAATGTTATGATTTTGCGTACTTGCATGTATTGAATGCATACCTATGAATTCATCTTTGATATTATCCTCACATGCTACCAAGCAGTGGCTGCATGGTGCTTTCTTTAAGTTTGGATTCATCAACCTTGTTTACGTATTTAATGACCACCATCCAGATAAGGAGTTGGAATTGTGAACAGATGAGATTGATGTCTTATGTGGTAGCTTGGCCGTTTGTATGTAAAAGAATATACGTGGTAGCTTGGGTTGTTGTTAGTATGCAAACATTTGTTGTCATACATGAGGTGAATGCATGATTTGATGGTTTTCAATGTGGCATTGATTAATTTGTAGTTGGTTTAAAGATATGCTTAAGAAAAAAGTCACATGTCTGTGCTTTTCCTAATATGAACTTTAGTTCTTTAGTTTGGAAGAACCAATGAATCTTTATTTTTTCATATAGAAATGTTCTGCTAATACCAGAATTTTGAATTCTTTTGCTGTTTTCTTGCAGATATTGGCAGCACATCGTTATGGTATCAAGAGAGTAATACTACCAGATAGAAATTTGAAGGACTTAGTTGAAGTACCAAAAGCTGTGCTCGGCAATCTTGAGGTAATTAAATTCTAACCATAACTAACAGACAAGTCCTGATCTACTTTGCCTCGCATCATCAAATATGTACAAATTTCTTGAAATCTTATCGAGAAGTTAATGTGTGCATCCCTTGCTGTTGAGGCACAATTGTCTGAGTTCTGCATCTGCACCAACTATTAGAAAAAGAAATGGAGAAAGAAATAAAGATTTGCTTTAGAATTATGTTCTCCTGATTTGCATTTATCTGCAGTTGATTTTGTTATTCTGGAGTTGCATTACTTGTCACTGACCGATATTTAATTCAATCATTTTAACAGATTATACTAGCCAAGCGAATGGAAGATGTGTTGGAGCAGGCATTTGAAGGTGGTTGTCCTTGGAGGCAACACTCGAAGTTGTGACACTATATGCTAGCTGGGTATATTTATTGAATATCTTATGATGGGGTTATTCAATTCAGCTTGGCATTGTATCCATCCGGCAGATGGATTGCCCTTCTTTCTTGCTGCCTCCAGCAACTGAAAATCAAAACCGTTAGCAAGTTCAACTGGTGGTGTCTCAAACATAGAAAGAGAGTTCGAGTGCAAGGGGAACTAACCAAATATCCTTCCTTAAAAATGAAAAAGAAAAAAAATTCAGTGGGAGCTTTCCGTGGACGCCTCCACCGTGTTCTTTCCCTTGCTATATCTGGCTGTATCTGTAGTGGGTGAACCACTGCTTTTCCTCTGTTTAACTTTCTTCTCCCCTCTGTTGTATAATCAAAGATCAATTCTTATATTGTGTATAATTTATTATTTAATTCTGCAAGCCAATGCTTGCAATCTGATTTCTGATGAAGTTACTTTAAATTGTTTATAGCATTTCATTTGGAACGAATGAAATTAATAAATTTGACTAAGGTACAGCATATGGATTCTAATTGAAAGCTACTTTTCAATAAATTTTATCTTTTTTTTATTGCATATAAAACGTGAAATTCATTTATATTATATTAAATGATCATCCAACTCTTTCAGACTAGTTTTTGACTTTTTGTATTTGATTACGAGAAACTTAAATAATAATAGTGGATAAGCCCTTGCATCGCCTCTTTAATGCAAGCTGGACTCACCGATTGGCATCCTCCGACACAACTTGACACATTGAGGGCGAATATAAATGTGGATTGCTTTTATTTAATTGTTATACTAGAAAAATAAAAAATTTTTTAAAAAATATTCTCTAATGCTAATGTCTATTTAAAATATCAAGTTGATGTGTTAAAAAAATAAGTAGATATTGTCTACTACATTTTTATTTTTAAAAGGTCTTTTAGACAGTGTTAAATCTATTACTTTTTAATTATTGATAGCATATTAAATTGCGAGCCTAGAAAAGAATGAAAAAATAAAATAAAAAATATTCAAAATTAATACATTAGAGAGAGTTTTTTTAAAATTTATTGTTCATAAATAAACATTTAACTATATCATAATTCATACATTTTATTTTACATGACATATCAGCTATAATCTACAATAGCATTGGAGTTGCTCTGAGATCATAAAATTTTTTATCAATTCAGACGCTCATTTTTAAATTTCTTTTGATACTATTACTCTTTTTGCTGTGAAAAGATAGTCCATATTTTCTTTTTTGTTTGTTTCAAAATAGTTTATTTTTTTATATTATAATTAATTTTTAAATTATCAAATATACTTTTATTAAATTTTATTATTTTCAATAAACTCTCATTAATTCTTACTTATTATTTCAATATAATAATTACTCATGTTATTTAAGATGGGTATAATAAAAAGATTATACCAAGAAAATTGTCCTTTTAATTATAATAATAATTATTTTTTAATTTGTGTGAAAATAGAAAATGTATTATCTTTTTAGCACGGAGAGAGTAATCAAATAATAGTTTCAGAAAGCTCAACTACCAAAAAACTAATTATTTCATATTGCTTTGGGTGGATTCAGAGGATAAGATCTTAATCTCAACAAATTGAATTTACTGTGATAAAGATGAAAGTGAAAGAAGAACTTTATTAAATTTATTGAAATTGATCTGAATCTCTGACGTTTAGCTTGTGAAGAGAGAATGAAAAGTAATAAATGATGGAGAGAGGGAGAGAGTCGAGAGATGATGAAAAGTATTTATTTTACTTTTTTTTAAAAATTATTTTAAAGAAAACATTTGGTTTTGCCCTTCTCTCTCTAGATAAGGAAGGAGTGTAATAAACGCTTTATAATCAAATAAAGATTAGATTAAAACTGAACATGTAACCAAATGTGTTGATTGACAAAATAGCTCAATTTTAAGTAAAAAAGGCATATATCATTTGCAAATTGAAAGGTTAAACTGATATATTATTCTTGATAGCTATCTAAATTATATGTATTGTTTGGAGTTGTATTTGTAATTATGTATGAGAGCAATATGTAATTTGGAGAATATGCATGGAAGTGTTAATCTCTTAGAATTTGAGGCGTGATCAATTGTCTATTAGCATGTCCTTAAGGTGAATTTGTGATATATATATATATATATATATATATATATATATATATATATATATATATATATATATATATATATATATATATATATATATATA